>QLIY01002785.1:0-16272 GCA_003260075.1 Phallusia mammillata | reverse complement strand
TCATGTGCCCCCGTTTGAGAACCACTGGGTTAACTGTTAACATGTAGGACAGGGGTGGGCAACCTTTGTTACTGTAGGGCCAATCATCAATGTCAAATATAGATCGCGGGCCGCACATGTGCATAACACAAATGATTTTGCTTGGTTTCTTACCAAATATGCTTAACTACAAGTATAATTCGTATTTGATTCTAGCCACATTTAGCCAGATCGCAGAAAACTAGTATCAGCTGAAAGAGTATGTAATAATTGGACTCGTTTGCCAGTACTTTTGAAATCCAAGCGTCTCTGCGGGCCGAACAACCTTTAATGAAGGGCCGCAGGTTGCCCACCCCCTGATGTAGGATGTTAGTTGTCTGATTTTGCAGGTATTGTGAACAAACATTGAATTGCTGTTAAACGCCCGCTCTTTGTGTCCACAGTAAATCTGTCATGAACGCTTTTATACAAAAAAAAACTGTAATTTGTAATTTTGCTTGGTCTTACCTCCTGCCTATTTCGAACTAAAATCAATTAGAAAAAGTAGACAGTTTTTCGCAGTATACTGCAGGCAAAGTAAAAGATAAATGAGAATCGCATTGGTATGACTGTACTGAGTAAGTAAAAATGTAAAATAAAAGCGTTTAAACAGAAAATATTAACGCATATTGTGAAGCAATGCTGTCACAAGGAATATAGCATCAGCAAAGCAGTTTGCATTACAACAACAGCTGCAAGCACAAAGCTATTTGTTGTTGATCAAGCAACAGGATATATGAATTCCGTTTCAAGCTTAACAATCATGACTGTTTGACTCTATTGTTATATCCTTGTGTTGTTTTTCAACCAATCCTTTATTCCACCAAGGGCTAGATAAAGCCCTGCAGATGCTATAAGCAAGAATTTGGTACCTGGTGCTCCACATAAAGGTGACACGTAGTTGGAGAGCCGGCAGGTGGCATGCGAATGTTACTTACAATTATTAATGAATGTTGTATTGTTGACATTTCTACATTGATATGAAGACGGCGCAGAATTCTAGAAAAATCCATCCTGGCTATTTAAAGGGCAGGCAATTATTAAGTGATTAAAGTGTAAGGAAATTAGGGTAACAGAGTTGTTAAAACGCGAAGAATAATGGCAGTACCTAAAAAAATTATTACTTAAAAGCTTGCAAGAGATAAACGTGGCTAATAATTGTNCTTGTTTTGTGCTATATAAGGTTTTGCGTTTCGTTCAATAAAACACTCTAGACACTCTTCGTTCTGGAGTCACGACTCTTCTGTGCACACTCTGCACACTCTACGGCGTAGAGTAGAGTCTACGCTCTGGAGTCAGAAATGGGAACACACTGGCCTCAGTCCACCACAGTCCCGACGGGCCATGATATCAACAAATTAACGGCCGACCCCCACAGGGCCAACCGTTTATATAAACATAACCGATCAACATATTTTCTGATATATTGTACTAACTCCAATTTCAATCTTAGTGATGTATGTTAGTGGAAAACAAGTCATTCCTATTGGCAGCGCCATTTGGAAGTATTTTTTCGATAAAATTATTTACGATATAACCCTGACTTCAATTCTTTCTTGCAGGGTTGCAATCAATTTGTTGGTGAATGATGATACACAGAATATCGGGTTTCATTTCAACCCTCGTTTTGATAAAAAAGTGATTGTACTAAACAACTGTGTAAATGGGCCCCCCCCCCAGAACAAGTGGCAATGAAGGGCTCTTTTATGTGGTCGCAAAGCTCTTTCGCTGTGGTGAGTTTTCTGAATTTTTTGTGGTGTGTAATTTTCGAAACAATATTGTTCGTTCACATGGAACAAATTGTCGCTATGACGGCCGCATCGCAGATACTAAACTGAATATATTTGCCATCTAATGACTTTTTAGTGTGATCCACAGATTGAGCTTTATAGAGGACTGTATACAGTCTAGCGATCAGTTTAACAAAAAGTTTCACCCATACCGCTTTTAGGTTGGAAACAGTCTTTCCAGCACCTCAAGAATCCATCTGGATTAGTTTTAAATCCTAGTTACTGGCAAAAGAGTTGTATTAACGCTTTAGGCGACGGCACATATGTTTTAGTACACATGTTTACGGCTGCATAAAATCGTCGCCTGCGGCTGTACGGCATCGGGTTGTGCACCACTGTCTAGTCAATAGTGCATGGGTTCTTAACCTGTGGGAAATTTCAGGTTAAGAACCCATGCACTAGTGACTTTCCACTAGTAGTGGGAAATTTAATGTTTTTAGAGGGAAATTATGTAAGTCAGTTAACCAAAATCGGTCCCGAGGGTCGAATCCGGCTTTGAATTAACCGTTGAAAGTTACTTTACTAATTTTTTCCTGCAACAACATGTAAAAGATTGATTTCACCAAGGTTTACAAGACACATATAAATCCAAAGGCCGTTTGTTATATCACAGACAAGACTAAAACCATCAATAACGTTGCGGTAAATGACTAATGCGAGCAAAGGAGACTCTTCAATATCCCCCCCCCCCTTTCATAGAAGCACTATTTAAACTAAATAAGATTGCAGTATACCTTTAGGGTTCAGACGAATTCGCTCCACAAACTTATTTCATTTAAAGAATATTTTTTTTGTTAACATAAGGCACAAAACAAAACATCATTATAAAAATAACAGAGGGGAAATTTGATGGTTGACTTCAGTGGAAAACCACACAAAAACGGTTAAGAACCACTGGTCTAGTGTATTATCAATTCTGTCCGATAATTTACATCTTTTAGGGGCAGTACAATTGTTGATCTCAAATTTCCAACGCCATAGAATAATTGCAGTTTATTTTTGTATTGCTACTAAAAGGTTTTCGTTTATAAACAATATTTTGTTGCAGTTCAAAATTGATGTGCAAACAGCGGAGATCAAATGTTCATGGAATGGCCTCAATCTGAAAGAGTGTACATTTCAACACAGAGTTGATCAGCAAACCTACATTGGTCTGCAACTGACCGGACTCAATGTTGTCCAACTAGATATACAAGACGACACCGAATTTCCAGGACTTCAGGTAGTTTAATTTTACTTTATTTTAAGGGTGTCTAGCGCAAGATAGCAAATCAAAAGGTACAGCCAAGTTGAAATTTGGTTCCTAGAGAAAATTGATCGTTTATTTGCGATTATAAGTGTAAAATAAATAAATCTTCCCTATTTATATTGTTTGTCAAGAAACCGGACATTTGAATTCCGTTTAGGATTCTAAGTTAACTGTTTAGCTCGATTGTTATCTCTTTATGTTATTGATCAAGAAACCGGATAAACGCATTGCGTTTGGAAATCTCAGTTGACTGTTTAGCTCTATTGTTATCTCTTTATATTGTTTATCAACAAACCGGATAATCGAATTCCGTTTATGAGTCTCAGTTGACTGTTTAGCTCGATTGTTATTTCCACAAATTCTCGTTTGTTGTTGCAGCCGACTCCACTGCTATTGAAAAGCATGCCCTTCCTTGGAAAAAACCTTCGACTTGTGGCAACTCCAATGCTCGAGAGGTTGGTACATCTTATCCAACTTGCAATCGCATACTCGAATCGTATCTTTCAATATGTTTTTAGGGACAGCGTTTGGTTTTACACTTTAATACAATTTTAATTTCAAGAATTACTTGGTTTTATCATTGACGATTTCTTTTTGCCAAGCTGAAACAAAGTCCAATTGTTTTCTTTTTCGTATCATTTCCCAGCAAATAAGGTGTTGTTGTTTTTTTGCCAGACCTGTCGTAAACTAATGAAAGCGACAACCTTGGGCTCCACATTTCCCCAAGATTTGACCAACAGTAATTCATTGCAAAAGTGTGGCCAGTTTTGCATACAGTAACATGTTAGAAATGTTTATAACGCTGGTCGGTTTGCCTGTCCCAGCTTGTCCCCCTAAATACTGATGCAGCTGTGACAGCAGCTATTGTTGAAACCTCTGCATTGTGATGTATTCTTTACCAGTTTGTTTGTTCAAACTTAGCAAGAAAACTAATCTGTATGTAAAAAACGACTATGACAATTAAGAGCACCATTTTTTTATTATTTTCTACAACCGCTTTGCTTATCTTATTAGGACCGCTATCGACTTCAGGGCTAACGACAGCGACAACAACATCGCTTTCCATTTTAACCCAAGGTACGACGAAAAGGTGATTGAGCGTAACAGTTTGGTCGACGGAAAGTGGCAAAAGGCAGAAAGAAGCATGTCGGTGCCATTTACATGGGAACTTAACAAGCAGTACGAGGTAACCACTACGATCTGACTTTAATTAGTTAAATTTAAACTGGGCATTACATTTTAAACCAGTGATTCGCCAAAGCCGACTGAAGGTTCGGGCCAACACCAAATATTCGGCCGGAAAATTTCGACAGAATCAGGCCGAACCTAAACTATCCTTTATGACGGACATCTTTAACTTAACCGTGTTTTGTTCATGCAAATGAACTCATTAATGATACTTCAATACAACTACTAAATACTTAACACAAACAAAACATTTACTACCGTGCAGATAACGTGGCTCGTGTTTTTTAGATAGACAGCAACTAATCATGATTTAAATTGGCGATATTAAAAGTTTAAACACTAATTTTATGCAAGCGTAAAGTTCAGTTTCTGTCGAATATTAAAATAGAAGGGGTCCAAATCGAAACATCAGTACATCACTAATTGTTGTCCCATTGTTTTCAGTTCAACATATACGTGGCAGAAGAGTTCTACTCGTGTGTGTGGGACGGTGTTGAAGTGTGTACTTTCAAACATCGCTTTCCAGTCGGAGAAAGCATTGGCCTCAATGTTTGGGGCATGTGTATCAAAGGCATACAGGTCTTATAAATTCTTTTGCTATGAGTTACCAAACTATAGAGGAAAGTTACTCGGTGTTATACAGAAAGTTCTTTAACTAGAAAACGAGTTAAAAGTAGTAATGATAATGGTTGTGAACCTGTGTGCGATGTGTTGCTTATTTGACAATAATACATCGTTGTACAATTGTTAATGGATGTTTGTTTTGGCTAAAGTGGAACAAAATTTTCTGTATTAATGTATCGTGTGACGATGTGCTAAATAAAACAGTAAACAGATAACATCTGTGGTGTGGCTAGTTTATTTTTGTTAACAAAATCTGCCTTAAAAGCCTTATTAAAGATGACTGGTGCCGTCTAGGTAATAAGGATATGCCGAAAATGGACAATTATTGTTGTAGAGCTTTGTTTTGCAGGGTTGATTATTGTCTTCCTTATGAACGAAAACGAAGTCACCCTATACGGTTATACAGTTGCTCTCAAATATAGTTATCCAGTGTAAAAAAAACTGATCTATTTTTTTAATTGTGACTGCTACGCAAACAGGTTTCCTAGATCTATAGGTGGTACGAGCAGAGTTGTGCGAGGACCCAAAATTGGAGCCCGAAACCCGGCCCAAACCGGAATCGTTTTCGGAAAGTCCGTTTTGGCCCGAAAGTTTGATTGACATGCCTCTCCATAAGAGCCTACATAACGTACTACTGTACAGAATATAATTCCAAAAGGCGTTATAGGGCGGTAAGAATTTGGGGAAGATCAATGACTAGCTACTTAATTGGGTAGCTACAAATTTGTATGTGTAAAAACGAACACAGAATTTAAAGTCGGGCCGGAATCAATCCCGTTTGTTTAACAAAACGTAAAACCGAACCCGGTCCGAACTCGACCCTAAAAGCCCGACCCTACTTACAACTACGAGAGTAGAAAGAGTTGATGAATCACTGCCATAAATCATGTTGCCAAAATAAAAAAACAGGAAATATT
Organism: Phallusia mammillata; assembly: GCA_003260075.1. NCBI lineage: Eukaryota > Metazoa > Chordata > Ascidiacea > Phlebobranchia > Ascidiidae > Phallusia > Phallusia mammillata. Next base: position 10,486 of record QLIY01002785.1, on the reverse strand, counting down.
ACTTGTGTTTCCTGCAAAAAGTAAGAACCCCAAAATTCGCGCTGTTGTATCTGGAAGGAATTTTCATTGTATCAACTTTTGTAAACAGCAGTAATGCAGTGTTTGTTATCCTTAAAGTTTTAACACCATACGCAAGCCTAACCTGTCAGCTGAGCTAAACATTTAGATTAGGTTTTATATTCAGCAACTGGTATCACATTTCAAGTAAAAAAATATAAAATTGTTGCGAAACTCAATGCTTGAAAGCACTCTCGTGCAACAATAGATAATATACAATATCGGGTTATGTTATTCGAGATGTGTTGATACTGCACTGTACAGCACAATTAAAATGACGGTCGGTCAGGCAACTTTCTACTATTTTTTGGCCAAATTAGTTTTAACAAAACTTTACCATATAAAAACAACATCAAAATGTGTTGCATCTTTGTTTAAGTGCTGTGTTTTACGAACCTATTGTCATTGCACAATCTGTACTTCCAAAGACAGTTGATTCGGCAGCAGTATACGCCACAGCCAACAGTAAAGTTACGTGCGGTAAATACAAATACTCGTTAAAACCTGTTCCCTCGCGGCAAACAAATGTGGTTACTGCTGAAGCTAGGCTTTATTTAATGCAAAATCAGTCAAGTTAACTAAAAAACTGATACTTTACCAAAACAAAAATGCCGACAGCCATAGGGCCGTTGCTACAGTGGTATTTTATCGGGTCTTGTGATTAGGAAGTAACGTGAAACTAAGTTTTTTTAAAAACCACAGTGCCAACTTTAACTTAAAAATCAAAACATTCATACTGGGATCAGCCCTGAAGTGTCGATGGAGACCATCGAGCTCAGTTGGTAGAGTGCGAGTCCCGAAAATACTTGTGTCGTGGGTTTAAATCCCACCGCAGGCTAGATTTTTCTAGTCTGTGTATGCTTGGTAGACCGATCGCTATGGCGATCCCCAACTACGAAGCTGACGTGTGCAGCATACAAGGCCTGGAACGGTGATTGTGATTCGACTTTCGGCGGCTTTACTACTGAGCCTACGTAGTTTAGTTGGTATCACGCCTTTAATTGACAGGAAATGTAATATTTTAGGAAAACAAACACATCGTTTACAAACAGACAATAGGCACTGGCTGCGGTTGCTTTTGTATCACGGATCTTGCGTCATCGATGTACTGCTTGCGCACACACAATAGAAAGTAACGTGAAACCAAGGTTTTTCAAAACCACAATGGCAACTTTAACAGGAAAAGTAATATTTTAACCAAACAAACACAAGTCATTCCGGCAGCTAAAGGGCCCTGGCAACGGTTGTTTTGTGTCACTGGTCTTGCGCCATAGATGTCCTGATTGCGCCACGCACAAAAGGAGTAATATGACACCATTATTTCTGCAAAACCACAATGCCGAGGCGATGTTTGGCTTAATGTAGGAGTGCACAGTCTTTTCGCTATGACCGCCGCTTCGCAAATCCCTATTTCACGGTGATTATAATCTTTGAAGCAGCACAAAATCTATTTAGAGCAGTTTTGAAATCAAAATATTTTGCAAAAGAATATAATTTACATCACGGCTGCAGTCAATATAGTTTATGCACATGTTCACGGCAGCAAAAACTCGTCTTTGCGGCCGCACGTTGTGCACCCTTGGTTTATAGATTTATTGCTGAGTATAGCCTTGCAGAAGCAGTAACCCCATATATTTTCGGTGTAATGTGTACATACCGTTATGGATAGTGCCAAATTCCTGGCCATTGGCGAATCGGCAAGAAGGATGGTGACGTGGGTATCCCAAAGTCAGGTCCATCAATAAATTGCAGCTAAAATTAAAAGATAGTTAATGTCGTTTTGATGCAATAACAGCATAGCTGCTTTTTTATTATATATAGGCATGTAATTTTGTTACGTATGTGAAAAAAACAAGCCAGGGATTGACTATCAAACGTGGTTATATTTCCGTTCACAATAGTATATCAGAAACGTGTTTGATAACAAAAAACTCGTTATCAGAACATTTAAAAAAAAGTAATTCTCACCTGGAACAGCAAACGTGACTGCCGGATCTTAAGTACAGATACCAGCCGGCAGCAGCTAATTGAATGGCGTTAACTTTCAAGTTAAGCGGCAGTGTGATAAACGTGCTTAGACGGTAAATTCCACTTTTCGGATTTCCAAACATATTGTCAGATCGGTGATCATGCGTCCTTTTGAAACAACATAAAAGTATGAAAGTGTTTAGAATTGAAAATTCAAGCTGTCGACTTGTAAATCTAGGCCCAAAAATTGTCAAAATCAGTTCTTCCATACGCAAGAATTAAACAACAAATTTATCTTGAAGGATTTAACCCGCTATTAGCAAAAACCCAAGCAAAACAAAAGTAGCATTTGTGTATTAACTTTAGAAAACCTGGGTTTGAAACAAAACGAAAACACGTTTTTAACTTGTAACATATTCACTCTAAACTAAAACTTAAGTTCAAATTTACCTGTTACATTCTCGACGAGGCATCGCTGCTACCTGGCGGTATGTGCAATGCTAAAGAACTCAAAAAGAGCAACCCTTGGGTGTGCTGCCACTCTTTTATACATCTGTAAAGCGTTTTTCACTTCAAGAACCGTGTCCGTTCCCCTTGACTAGTCACTGAGCCCACATCACATGCTGGTTGTGAATAAAAAATCCTGGATTCGAAATAACGGGTTATTTTAGCCTTGAGGGAGCCCACTTGAAATGTGACCAGCGGTTCCAAACGTCAATTTTAGTGTTGTTGGCGCAAAGTAACCCCAAATGTCATCTGTGTTTATCTTTTTGACAAAAACTGCTTTTGGTAATTTTTTGGCAGGTTTCAATTTTCAAAACTTTGTGTTCCAGTATTTCTATGTCGTTCGTTACCATTAGCATATAATTTGTCATTAGATATATTGTTTCAGGATCAACTGTCTTTTGAATATACATTTTGCAATAGCAGTAGTTTCTTAAAACACAACACTTTAAAATGATGCAACACATTTCGTTTTCAATGTTATTTTTTTGTCTGGCAAAGTTATGAAATCTACATCAGCCAAAATAACGGTGTAAGATTGCCATACCAACCGTCCTTGCAGTAGTAAGGAAGAGGGCAACACCAACGGGTCTTGAATTACTTAACCCTACTTTATTGTTACGTTTCGTTTGGAACAACAGTATCGAGTATGTCTTTGTTTACAGTTTTGTCTCTTTAGTTTACACCTTTAGCAGATATTGACGTAGGTGATCAGTTTTGTCTGAAAGCACCCAGAGACGAAAACGTTTCTATTTTAGTTAAAGGTAACTGTAAATAAATATGTTGGTTTGCGCAACGGAGACAAAACATCCAGTCCAATTTGGTGCAAAAAACTGCAATTTGTAAAACAATCTTATGTGCTTCTACTTATGGTAGAGACTTACTCTTATCTTTGTTGCATTGTGTTAGAAGTATAATGTGTGTTACTAAGCGATATTTATCCGATAAACTTTACTTTTAATTTGTTCTGCATTGTTGTACGAGACTGCTTTTAAACAGGGGAGCATTGAGTCACGCAGCGATTGTTGAGATTTTGTACACTGGAAATTTGATACCGGTTGCTGGATATAATACCTAACCAAAATGTTTGCCACAACAGACAGATTATGGTTGCGTTTGGTGTTAAAACTTTAGGAATAAATAACACTGCCATGTAACTATATTTAAGAACAACTGCAGCCGTATCGCGACTTCTCTGTCGTTCATAAGAAAGACATAAATTAACTCTGCAGTATATCCTCATTACATAGGCAGAAGCAGGAATCTTAAACGAGACAAACAATAACCCCCCCCCCCCCCCCCCCCCCCCCCCCCCCCCCCCCCCCCCCCCCCCCCCCCCCCCCCCCCCCCTGTGCCGCGAGATGTCATTAGGTGTGCCGCAAAAAATATTGAAATTAAGCCCGAGACCGCCGGCCCCCTGATAGATTTGTCATTTGAGGAATCGACTACTGCAATGTATTAAACATGAACATTTGTTTCATTTGTGCTCCTTTTTGTTTTGAAAAAAGTAGTGAAGGTTTTTTCTGTGTTGTGTTCCGGTTTTCCTGTTTCCGTTTTTCCTTTCTATTACGTTCTTTGTTATTTTGTCTCGTTAAGGGTAGGATGTCTAGTTTTCTCTCTCGGTTTTGGCTTATCTGTAACAAAAGTATGCGCTTAAAAAAGCTTAAATTGCATTATTTATCAGTGTAAAACTCAAACAAAATCCCACTTAATTTGAATGTTTGAAACAACAAGTACAAAACAAAGGTTTAGGTTATACACGTTATATTATCTATAGTTTAATGAATTAAAATGCGTTGGTGCTGCCCTGTCCCTGACAATTGCAAGGACGGTTGGTGCGGCAATCTTTGCACTAGCGTTATTTAACGATGTCGCCCTCGAGTTAAGGAAGTATGCAATTGATGTTAAGGTGAAATTGAGGTATGATGCTGCTTTTCTATGTTATTGCTATGAGGGTATTTTATTTAATGCAAGTCAAATAGGAATGAAAGACAGAACCTAGAAAATAGGTTAACTGGGTGTCCAAACTTTGCAACTAATCTGTGTGTACAAAAAGATTATGCTAAATAACCAAGCGAAGTTTGACCATTATTAAACCTGATTCCCAACTTCTTTCTTTGTTTATCAGGATTGCTATTAACTTCGAGGTAAACGACAACGACACCAACTTCGCTTTCCATATTAACCCAAGCTACGACTAGAAGGTGAAAAATTTGATGAACGAAAAAAGCAGGGTATAGACACATTTTCATGGACAATTAATTGAGAGTATGTGGTAAGCTACTGTTTCAACGCACGGGAGCTCTTGTTGTATATTAAGTACCTGCTGGGGTCCTCCTATAACTTTGTTCTACAATTAAAAAACCAATATATACAGAACGAACAGGTCACAAACTTGTTTGAACCGATTTGAGTAGGAATAAACTGGTTCCCTTGATAATACTAAAAAACCTTTTTCTAATACATACACGTGTGGAGATGCAAGTTAGTAACAGTATTTATATGAAAGTAATATTTTTAGATTCCATTATCACGGTCAAGCTGCTGCAATTGGTGCAAGGTTTTTTTGCAAATGGTTTGTTGATTGCCCAAACAGTTAAGTGAACCGTGTAGATCCAAAACTTTCCACAACCTCAATGCTCTAGCGCTGTTTAACATCAGTTGCCATAATTAGGTTGCTGCAAGGATGTTTTTCGCAAATGGTATGTTGATTGCCCAAACAGTTAAGTGAACCGTGCAGACCTAAAACCTTCCATAACAACAATGTTCTAGCGCTGTTTAACATCAGTTGCTACGGTTAAATTTTTTCACAACCACAATGCTACAGCGCTCTCTAGCATAAGTTGTTATAGCGCGCCATTGCATCACAAAATTAAATTGTTTTCATAAAGCGAGCAAAGAATTTCGTTTCGTTATAAATACTGTAAGCTTCAAAATTCGTTCTATTTTATTCCGTTTTAAATTCATATTTAGACGAGAAATGGATGCTATACGCTAAGTAGCATCTTAGACCTACTATACAGTATCAAAATGCAATAATCAGACGTTTAAGGTATAATTCAGAAAAACGCGCAGTTCAGTTCTATAATTTTTTTTTGTCTTTACGGGGTTCGACCCAGGACGCTCCAGCAGGGGAACGAATACCGATGAGTTTTTTTTATATCCCTGTATATGGGCCAAGCGCGTATGACCATTCGGCCACGTTCTTGCCCACTATACTTTTTTTCACCCAAAATATTAAAAAATACCAATAAAAAGACCAAGCCGCGCCCTCTCCCGAGCTAAAATTATTCGAGAAAGATAAGCGCAAAATAAATCGCCCGACAAGAGTGTAGAACGCAGTACCCGTCAATAAAACGAATCCACATGCCACAGTTTAGTCTGCGTCAGACTAGAGACGAATTTTACCAAAACTTTATATTAAACGCTGATGTTGGCACAATGATGTAATTCACAAGGGCTTCGTTTCTACAAACCAGCCAGTAGACTGTCGTTTTTAGTGAAAAGATAGCCGTCACAATCTTGCTTGAATTGGCCTAAGTCACTCTGTGTCATTTAAAACCTTCCTAAACTTGAAAAAAGAATTCCATTCAAACGTAACGTATAAAACCCCCTTCGCAGACACGGTATATCAGTTGTAGCGTTGTGTGCACCAAACCATATTTTCAAACAACAGCTGCGTCGGTGTTCAGGCAATTAACGGCAATAGTTAAACGATTAAAACTTTTACTCAGGGCAATAGAGTTTTCAGTTACGGAGCTGTGCTATTGTTTAGATTTAAGTAGTTTAAATTATTGAACATTTACGTCGACTGGTTTCAAACACAATGTGGTCGCCGGTGAGTTTTATTCCTTAATTAATTTTCTGTGTTAATTTTCGGTATTAATTTTCTGTGTTTATTATGAACAGAATGCAACAGAGTGCATTGTAAGATCAGTTCCATCACTTGGTCGTACAATCACTGTCACAGGTGTGCCAGCCAAATCAAGGTACTAAAACTGAAACAAAGGACACACAAACGCTTTTTGCATCGTCTGAAACTTACTACACTCTGTCTAAACCTAAAAGTTACAAAAGTTGTAAAAAGGTAGAAAAGTAAGAGTTAGCGTCGTGAAATTTCGACACAAATCCGATCAAGTGTAAAGTTAGGGCCGATTTACCTGTTTTAAATAAACATAACCGAGCACCACATTTTCTGAGCTATTTCACAAATCTCCATTTTCAATCACGTGATTTATGAGTAGAAAACACTTTAGTTATTCCTATTGGCAGCAGCGCCATTTAGGAGTATTTTTTCTATAAATTTATTTGCAATATAACCCTGAGTTTAATTCTCTCTTGCAGCCTTGCAATCATGTTGTTTGTGAATGACGACGTCGAAACAGATCAAAATATCGGTTTTTACTTTAATCCTCGTTTTGATGAAAAAAAGATTGTACTAAACAATCGTGTAAATGGGGTTTGGCAAAAAGAACAATGGGCCATGAACGCCGCATTCATGTGATCACAAAGCTCTTTAGCTGTGGTGAGTTTTTTTTATATTTTCTGTGTTGCTAATTTTCAATACAGTTGTTCGTTTATTTATTTTGTTTAGTACAATCACTGCTTTAAAACGCACAAATTAAATGAACTTTGGCTGCGGCATGTGTATGTGATCCCGCGAACCAAGGCCTTAAATTTAACTTCTTGCATTGGAGTTTTCCACAATTCAGACGGTTATTTATGCAACAAATAAGCCGCATTGCAGATCCTTATTTCACAAACGACCATCAAGCGTTACTTATTTGTTTATAGATTACTGATGTAAAAGAATAGGTTTATCTGATATATATATGTATATATATAGTATGCCTTTCTAACTTGACATACACATTGAGCTGAACAGTTGCTACCTTTGTGCATAAAGTGCCGTTTTTGTATTGCTTGTTCACAATGGACATTTTTCATTTCAGTTACCTTTCAGGGGCAATACATCTTTTGGCATAAAATAATTGTATTTTATTTCTCTATTGCCACAAAATGATTTTCGTCTCTAAAAAATATTTTGTTGCAGTTCAAAATAGATGATGGAACAACGGAGATTAAATGTTCATGGAATGGCCTCAACCTGAAAGAGTGTACATTTCAACACAGAGTTGATCCCCAAACCTACATTGGTCTGCTAGTGGAGGGACTCAATTTTGTCCAAGTAGATATACAAGACAACACCGACTTTCAAGGACTTCAGGTAGTTTAATTTTACTTCGTTTTTACCCTCAACATATTACACCAAATTTCGGTCCTATGTCAGACTGTTATAAAATTTGGGTTTGTATTCCGGCTTGTACTTTCTGGCCAGGTTTTGCATTAAAATATTTGCAGACATAAAAAGCTGCGCAACATAGCGCGAAATAGTGCGCAATAGATGGATAAATGGTACGGCGCTACCGCTGTACCAAATTTTTGACTAAAGAATAAAAGTAAATGAATTAGTTGGCGAACTTAATAATTTAACGGAGTGGTCGGCAACCACCGGTCCGCTGCCCAGTACCGGTCCGTGATAAGTTTGTTACCGGACCATGCAGTTTTCTGGTTAAATACTTTGAAACAATTTCCTCGTGCATCCCGGGGATAATAAACTAATTTAAGCGTTTTTATTGCAAAGTATTTGTAGTTTTTTGAATGCCGGTACGCGATATAACTTCAGTTTCTAAAATTGCCCGTAGTGCAAAAAAGGTTACGGACACCTATTTTAACGTGATAAAGTGATAAAGTGCCGGTATAGTGTAAAGTATACCGTAAGCGAAGCTGTACGCACATTATGTTGTGTGTCATGCGACCCGATAGTTGAATGCCGTTCAAAGGTTTACAGTTACATTGTTTGCCTCCATTGTAATATATTTATGGTTTTTATAATACCCGTTTTAAAGAGCTGGACGGACAGCTTATTGGAAAGAAATCCATAAACTGCATTACACCTTTGTAACAAAAGGGGAAGCTTTAATGCCCGGTCGTATAAATCAAACTTGTTTTCACTAATTGCAAACATTGTACAAACTATTTGCCGAAAAGACAACGTTTCAAAATGTTGCACACTATCTACAATAATGTAAGAATAAAAAATTAGGGAGAAAACTATTTGTACCGTCCTACCTAAACTTGACACAAAGTCTTTGTTTCTTTATTGTTGCAGCAAAGTCCACTGCAATTGAAAAGCAAAATCATGCTTGAGAAAAATGTTCGACTTGTGGCAATACCTTTGGAGGAAGGGTTGGTATTACTTTCTATAACTGCAGTCGGATAGTCGAATTTTTAGTATGTTTTTATGTGCAGCATTTGTATTTACACCTTAGTACAATATTAAATTCAGCAATTGCTTTTATTAATCTATAGACGTTGCACACTGTTTTGACCTACAAAGTCTCATCAGTGCATTTGGTGACGAGAAATAGACGTATTGGCTAGTGTAACCAGTCAGTGGCATTTAAAGCCAAGCCCAATTGCTTTTTGTTTTCCTTTTTTTCTCAACATTAAAAGGTGCTGTTTTATTTGCCAGATCTGCCGTAAATTTAAGGCAACAACAACCTTGCGCTCCGCTTTCACCAAGCTTTGACCAAAAGTGTTTCAGTGCAAAAGTGTGGCCATTTTTTAAAATGTCAAAAACGTATGAAATGCTGATTGGTTTGTCTGTCCATTTTTATGATGTTTTACAACCGCTTTTTTGATCTTCTTAGGCCCGCTGTCAACTTCTGGATTAACGACAGCGACAAAATCATCGCTTTCCAGTTCAACCCAAGGTTCGATCAAAAGGTGATTGTGCGTAACAGCATGAAGGGCGGAGAGTGGCAAAAGGAAGAAAGAAGCATGGTGGTGCCGTTTACATGGGAACTTAACCAGCAATATGAGGTTAGCTAACCGCTACGATCTGACTTTGCTTAGTTAAATGTAAACTTATCATTATATTTTGAAAAGCCGAACTAAAATCTCCCTAATATTATGACTGATATTTTTTGCTTATCTGTGTGTTGTTCATGCCGGTCAACCTAGAAAAGATACTCCAATGCAACTATTAAATACTTAACATAAACAAAACATCTACTACTTTGCAGATAACGTGACTCGTGTTTTCTAGTTTGGCTACAACTAAGATGATTTAAACTGGCGATATTGAAAGTCTTACCGAATTATTTCGGCAGGCCTGATAAATTGATCTTATGCACCAAGCCTGCTTGCTTAATTCACAACCGGTTCAGAACCCTGCAATAGCGACTTACCACTAAAGCCAATTACTCCTGCACACTGGTTTAGCTCATGGGCGCAGACTTATATTTAAAACAATGTAAAAACGACGTACGCTACGACGGGCACATGGAAACCCACCACCAGTACCAACACCAACACGTTTCACGGCGCCCAGAGAAAAAGCCATATCATCGACTAGCGATGCGCTATTTAAGGCATGCGGAACAGGAAGGCACATTCCGGCGCAATCAACGCTTCCCAAACCAATCACCCCAAAGGGGAAGCAGCGAGGGTGCCATAACACAAAAACGTAATTACGGTGCCACAACGAAAAAGAACAAAAACAACAAGTGACGGTGATAAAAACCAACAAGCAAATAAAATTTCGCTACAAAAGTTTAGACCTTAATTTCATGCACGCGAAAAATTCAGTTGCGGCCGAATTTAAAAAAAATATGGGGCCCAAACCGAAACTTCAGTTCATCACTAATTTTTTTCCCATTATATTCAGTTCAACATCTACGTGGCAGAAGAGTTCTACTCGTGTGTATGGGACGGCGTTGAGGTGTGCAAGTTCGACCATCGCTTTCCAGTCGGAGAAAGCATCGGCTTCAATGTTGTGGGCATGTGTATCAAAAGCATTCAGGTCCAATAAATCCTTGCTGTCAATTATCGAACTATAGAGGACAGGGCAGCGGGATAGGTACTTAATTAGCTACCTATCAATGGGACTTTG
>QLIY01002784.1:0-16276 GCA_003260075.1 Phallusia mammillata | reverse complement strand
GACTTGTCATGCGTTTAAAAGTGGCGAGCCTTCATCGATCTCGCCTTTTCTTTAGCTGTTATGCACCAGTGGTCGGTGAATCTTCCCCTTTGTTGTTCGTGGATTATTTTGTGAAATGCTATGTGCTTTTATATCGCTGTAGTAAGTCGGCCACAGTCCGGCCCGACAAGCTATTTGGTGGGGCCACACCTATACACTAATTAAGAAAAAACACTATTGTGCACATGTAAAAAAGTTATGTGGCCCTCGCTTGAGGTCCGAAATTGGTTACATGGCCCACCCCCCCCCCCGTCTTGGGTTGCCCACTACAAAACAATTATATCAATATGCACAGCACACATACTTAGTAATGATAAAATAAGTTTTAACCGACCTGAACTTCGTTCTTTTTTAATGAGTTTGTCATTGTTTTCTAAGGACAAATTTAATACACCTTTCGTTCGGCAGTTGTACAACAATATTTTAACACTTTTGACTGTTAGATCCAGGGGCGGATCTAGAAAAAGGTTAAGGGGAGTGTCCAACAAATTGTTTTGGAAATTCCCTGTTTTTTCCCCCCCCCCAATGTTATTTCAAAATAAAGTTCACGTTATACGTGCAAGCCTGTCACAAAAGCAAGACAAGACTATCGACAGGTCTAGCTTGACCCTCAAACAATGCGCCTGGAAATCGACTGTAATCCCAAAAGTTATACTTAGAATAAGGTAATTCACTCAAATAAAAGAAATAGCAGCGACTTTGTTTTGGAAAATTCCCTGTTTTGGGGAATAGGTCGTAAACACTTTAGCATTGAACGTTTCAAGCAGTTTAGTTGGATTTAAGATTGTTAGTTATAGTGCAGTCAACAGTTTAAATAATTACATTTAGTGCTCAGCACTTTTGACTTTACCGTTTTTTAGCGGATAATCACTTTTGTATTGTCAGCGCAATAAACTCTTTAATTCAACCCTTGTTGCGTCGTCACAATAGACTTACTCCCCCCCCCCCCCCCCCCCCCCCCCCCGCGCACGGCTTTGAGATAACGACTCCCTGTAATCATGCAGCGGTAAACGGAGTGTTTGGCCTATTTAATTTACACACAACTTTTAAAAATAGGAGTTCGGCAAATTTTACCGATTTTCTGAGGGGGGTGTCAAAACACCAAACACCCCTGTCTAGATCCGACCATGACTACACCACATACAAAATGTTCCACTACACAGCATAGGATTGCTTCCGAAGTCCAATTACCTTCAAAATGAAGTTTTTTTTGAATAAAGGACCTGCAAGGCCTGAAACTTTCCCCTACGGATCAACACATTTTAATTTTTTTGGATGTAAGTGACTTCCTAATAATAACCAAGGTCTTATGACGTAAATCGATTGTCATTTTCGTATTAATGCCTTGTTGCGATATATAAAATATCTTAAAAACCAGATGTAAGACTTAACTAACACACGAAATATTTGACCAAGCCTTTAAGCGCTGTATGTGAGCATACGTTGTTCACGCTACTTAACCGTGACACAACTACGCACTGACGTCACTACCCCCCCCCCCCCCCCCCCCCCCCCCCCCCCCCCCCCCCCCCCCCCCCCCCCCCCCCCCCCCCCCCCCCCCCCCCTAATTTTGAAAGATATATCAAAACGTACAAAAATCGGAGGTCGCAAGTTCACAGCTAAAATATTCTATGCGCAGCAACTGGTCGTATTAGCCCAACAGCGATGTAAAGTTGGTGCGTATATTAATCATTTTTGTTGTGGCGCTTTGTTTGCATTCTTTGTTAAAAAAACACAACCTAAATATTGTACCAGTGGTCTGTCCCCCCCCCCAGTTCTATTACGAGTGGTGAGTTTTAGTCGAAACGTATTGACTCATTTATTTCGGCAGGAAAGGAAGTTTTGTGTAGTACTGCCACTAGACTAGTTAAAAAATACTAGATTAGTTGACTAGACTATTTAAAAAATATTTTTGTTTGGAGCAGCAAAACTATGCAGCATTTGACTTGTCCCTGCTTGCTTACTCTAATTTTGAAAGATATATCAAAACGTACAAAAATCGGAGGTCGCAAGTTCACAGCTAAAATATTCTATGCGCAGCAACTGGTCGTATTAGCCCAACAGCGATGTAAAGTTGGTGCGTATATTAATCATTTTTGTTGTGGCGCTTTGTTTGCATTCTTTGTTAAAAAAACACAACCTAAATATTGTACCAGTGGTCTGTTATGTTGGGCTCGTGGTCTGTTATTCGATAGACTTAACTGATAAACAAGTTTAACTGTTAAGCAAGCAACGTACCTGTACCACGACGGAAATTTATTAGTTTTTAAACAAACGAGGCTTGAGAGTTTATTTTAGGTCGTTCCCGCACTGCTTCGCTTTTCAAAAGAAGCTTAAGTTTGTTTAAAATTTTTGTTTTAGCAGCACTGATGAGTTTGTCTAATCAAGTATTTTGATCTATGGTTTGATGTTATAGTTTAATTTCAGTTTTAACATCGTATGTGTGAAGATGCTTATTTACGCAATTTTATTGAAAAACAAGGAGATTAACTTTTAGGCCTAAACAAAAAACAAGATCCTTGTTAACCTCTTGTTTGTGTAAGAGTAAAATATTTGGCTAATCCGGATGCGTTAGGCCCAAAAACATTTTTCGGATTAGACGAAGATCCGGTTTATCCGCTGTCGTTATTGTGGGATAGACGTTCATAAAAAATACTCCCAGAAAATAAAACCTTCAACGTTCCTTTTATGCAGACACGCCATGTGGCACTTAGCACGTCCCTGACTATGTGCTCTGATGTACTGGTAAATTGCTTCCTGTAATACAGGAACGTACAAAAGGCGCAGCTGTGCAAAGATTTGAACGTATACCGTTTACTTTCATTGTCCCCCCCCCCAGGGGGGTGTCAAAACACCAAACACCCCCGTCTAGATCCGCCCATGGTTAGATCTAATAAGTCGAAAAATCTTTGAAAAAAACAATTCATTTTTTTAATCCACTCAAACCGTAGTTGAAAAGATAATCATTGTATAACACTACAGCACATTTGTGTTACGACTACTTTGTTCAATTAGCAAAGTAAACTCAATTAAAAAAAAATCAAAATACAGCAAAAATTATTCAATAATGCGCGGGAATATTAATGGATAAGGGAAGCCTTCCGTTTCCGGCAGTATTTTTTTTATTGTCCTGTTTCGGTCGAATCGTTTTTGCCGTCCTGGTAAGGGCTATAAGAAGGCAGGCCGGTATTTTGTGCAAATTTGGAATGTATGGAGCCAACGAAACGCCGACGAATCCAACCAACATTGCTCGCACACTTCTCATACTTATAAGCTACCTTTGGTAAATAAATAAAACCGTTATTTAGGCCTACGGTTATGACAGCAATAGGCAATACCATTTGTTAATTTCAATTGGCCCCGAACCTCTTTTCTTGTGAGCAGTTACGGTCGCATAACGCTTTACAATACGGTGCAGCAATCACATCCTATATTTTTTGCACTGCATAACGTTCCAACGTTGCGACAAAAGAGAACAAGAGTAATTAAATCGCCACATTCCGCGTTAACCAACGTACGAAAAACACAGTTTAACTTTTTTGATTCAAAAGATTTTTTTAGTATTATATCATAGTGCGGCAGGCCTGTTAACGGCGTGTACCGAATCAGCTGGTCTCCCAAGCATTCCCATGTGACAAGGCGCAGGCTTTTTTAGTATTAAGTTATTTTATGGTATTGATTCGTGGACATGCAAGTTTAAAAAAGTAGTTTATAAGCAGTAACAGTAGTTTTGGGACTAATAAAAAACAGTTTATAATAAAACAACGGCAAAGATAGTCAGCGATGTCAATTGCAAGGAAAACATGTCCAGTGCACTTCATGATGTCCGGCTCTTAGTAAGCAGTTTAGTGATTAACACCACTTTTGTTTATTGATTTAGATCAGTGGTTTTCAACTTCTCTGATCGCATACCACTAGACGACTTTCTTAAACGTCGAGCACCACCTATAAAAAAGTACTTTGCACCCAATCGCACATTTTCCAAAATTATACGGCCTTATGACAAAAAATCCCAATGCAGAACCTTACGTTAGGGCGGAAATCGTGTCACAAACAAAACTAATGCTTCCAGTTGTTGTTTTCCCACAGTTTAAAACAGCCAAAAACGCCACAAAACAACAAAGTCAAAAACTAGCATGTACTGGGAAACCAGTGGCCTTAAACAGGAGTTCCGTGTAAGACTACAGAAAGACTTTTTTAGGGGTTTGTAGAGATGTGACGCAAAAACACCACATTATTACAAATATAAAACAAGCGTTTCCAGCAACGCGTTACGAACTTACCACGGTTTTATGCTACGAGTATAAAGTACACCGGCAAAACAATAACCTTGTTAACATCCCAACGCTCTGAACAGATTGCGAGAGAAGAGTAGGAAATAACATTTAAGCCATTTAAAATAGTAAACTATCCTTCGCTAAAATATTAGGTTGGGATCTCGCTGGTGAAACGAGTGGGGCTAAAGGGCAGCTCGACTGGGGTTGACAACATGGGTTGATTCCAACAGGTTGTAACACAATCACGTATCAATATGCTGATGAAACGTTAGTGAAAAAGCATTCTTTGCTTTATGTTTATACTTGCCCAACAGTTTGTTTTTATTGTGGTATTGGAAAATTAGTTAAAATATCAAGGGTTCCGCCACACCAAACATATTGAAGAGCATTGAGTTAAGTTTCTTTCGCTTGGTGAAATAAAACGTAGCGACATAATCACCAAGCAGTTTAATAACAAACATCGTAAGAAGTAAAACAATCACCAAGCACGAAATAGCTGCGCAACGTTGAAAAGTTATGGCACACATAAAACGTATCGAAATTGTTTTTTTGTTTAGTACCCAATTAGTTTGCGAAGTCTTTGTGAACTTGTATTAGTTAGGAGGGAGATTTGTTGAAACTACTAATCAGGCGCGTTAATTTACTTCACGCTTTTTAACTTCTTAACATAGCGCACCTGTTGGCTAAGGTTAACCAGGAACTGATTTGCGCTTCATGGAGTCTCAACGCACACCGCTACGTGGCATAAGTACAGGACTAAACCACTTTTGCAACAGACATAATAACGCACGAGACTTTCGTTTGTGTGAATATGGATCAACAAAGACGTTGTTATCGTCAATATTTTGTGATCAGAGTAGGTTTGTATGGGGGAAATACCCTAATTGAAAACCACTTTCGACGATAAACAGATTTAGGCTTGTTTCATGTTTGCCGTTTTCACAAAGCTAAAATAGGTGCGCTTTAGTGGAATCGCCCAGGCCGGAGGGGTGGGTTGACAGCCTTAGGGTTGGCTCTGTAACAATATTTAACGTTACTACAACAAAAAACAGACCCAGGAAAATGTCTGCAACGAAATTTTGGTTTAACAGTTAGTATGTACGATGAGGGGTTGAGTACTCCAATAATTTGGTGTTTTGAGTTACTAGAACTGAGTTGGTTGTTTGAATTTAAAATGTTTAAAAAGAAGTCATTTTTGGAAATGGCAAAATTAGATAAGCTTGATGTTTCCACTTTTTGGATTGAGTTGTCTGGTACTGCAGCTGAAAATGCATCCACCGTTCTTGTGGCCTCAACAGCACCTTCGCAACATTTGCCAAATATTGATCTTGGAACTGCTGCAAAAATTCTGGAGCAGATCTATATTGCACTGTGGTCAAGAGAGTCATTTGTGCACAGTTTTGAAAGATCTCAGAAATTGAAAATAAAAGTGATCACAAAAAATAAGCAAGCCTCATTTAATTTGTTTAGTAGATGTCATAGTCAACAACTACTGCAGCAATTAAATGATAGTATCTCAGCCATTACTCAAATCACTGGAAATGATTGTGGCACTATTAAAGACACAACTGTCACTGAAATGAAAACAGAATCTGTTAGCAACCAAGAGTATGTTCAGATGATGTCTAAATCTCAGGTGTATATCATGCAACTTATCAGATGCAATACCCTTGAGGTAAAAACACGTTTTTACATATTTATTACAAAAACTTTGATTTGTATGTAAAGCCCTGCTTGGCACTAAAGCATCTTTCAGTGCTGAACAACACATAATTACAAATTTAACAGTGTTAACAATTTTTGCATCACATTTTTATAGAATTGAAGAATAATACAGAACTATTTGCACAATTATATTAGCACATGAAGTCAATTTGCCAAATGCGTTATTTTATAGTTAGGTTGTATGCATAAAACAATTTTCCATGCATAATTACAATTACATTCAGGCCTTAACCACAGATGAAAGCAGACAGAATTTTAAAACAACCCGGACACCAGACACCCCCCCCCCCCCCCCCCCCCCCCCCCCACTGTGGTGAATGAAACCAAGGTGACTGGCAAATTGTGAACCAGAAAATGATATAGTACTAGAAAATACATTTGTTGCTAAACATATAGCGTTACTTTCCTCCAGGAAGTCCTTGTTTTCCTTTGGGAAATCAAATAATTTAGTGTTAACTTACACAATGTACATTTTTGTATTTCAGCTTAAGCAACTTCTAGAATCTCAGATCCAACCTGAATTTGATAAAGGGTCAGAAACAAAACAATTACCTGCACAACAACCTGTGGTATAAAGTCAACATTGATATAATTTTAATAAACTATGTTGCGTCAAATATTCCTTTAATATTTTATGGTTTTTAAACGAGAACACAAATGCTAAACCTGATCTAATGACCATTCCAAAAACAAACACATAACATTTTTTTAATTCTTGCATCATATTATTTAGATGGATTCAACCCAGAAGAGAAGTATTCAGACTTCAGTGCCAGTAACAACATCACGTGCAATTATGCTTAATGAAATTCGGGTAAACTTATATTCAACACTGTTTTGTGTTACACTAAAGAAAGTTTTAATTTACCAGCATTTGTTGTCACATAAGCGATGTTTGTCTTCAGCCCAAAGAGTTTGTAAAACCCAATGCACCACAAGCGAAACCTGGAAAAAATAACAGAACCATTTAAAGTAAATACAAATGCACCCGGTTTTAGTTGTTAAAGATCGGATTGACAATTATTTTTTTTTTCTAACACAAACTTACCCGAAAACTTTAAACATAATATTATGGGTCCCCTTCCATGAAGAGGACACATAGTGTATATGTGCGTATTTTTGTAAACCTTTAAAAAAGTAATGACCCAGCAGTTCACCCACAAATCAAATTTTGCTTAGTTGTTTGATGGAATGTAAAGAATTCTAACGAATTTAAAACTTTTAATTTTTCACCTAATTTGTTACCCCTTAAACCCGAAATATTCGGTTTCAGCTTTTCCATTCCTTTAGGTCAGAAATACAAGCCCTAATGTGCTGAAATTTAAAACAGTTGTTTGCGGTGGGTTACTCATTCAGTATTTAAAAGTTTGGCTCTATTGGCCAAGTGGTTACCTTTGCAGCCCATTTACACTGAATGCATTGGAAAGCCCAAGTGAGTAATAATTCTATTTCATGAGGCAGGCTTTTTAATGATTAGACATCAGCACAGTAATGCTATGTGGTTTTATTAAGTTAGCATGTATAGTTTGAGTAAAGATTTTAAAGTAATAACGATACTTTAGTTTTTTACATGTCAAGCAAATGTTGTTGATTAACGCAAAGGTTAAATTTTAACCCTTTTAAGACAACAAAAGTCATTAAACGGTTATTGTCAGCTTAGACGCTGTCTGACGAGAGGTCACTAAAGGTTAACTTTTAGATATTGCAGAACACAGTTTAGAATTTTTTGTCACAATGTAGCTATAAATTTTTGACACATATACTCCAGAAACAATACTTGAGGTACATATATATTCAGAAAAACGGTATTGTTAAACACTTAGGATTCCATGCTAATAAAAAACATGTCAAAGGGTCACTAAACGGTCATTCGGCAACTACATGACAATAGGGTGCAGAATTTTTTTTTATACATACCTTTGCTGCAAAAAAACTTACAAAATTGTCCTTGTACAGCTATATTTAATGAGGTTAAACCTACAAATTAAATTCTCGGATTGGGAGTATTTCTAATGTTCTTTTTTTACTACTTTTGTAAATTTACTACAACACAATGTAAACAGGATGTGGACAAAACTTTTTGAAGTTTGGGTTGATCCTTTTTCCTAATTTGTCCTTATCCAAAAATAAAGAATTTGAAAACCTTTTTCACATGACTAATTTGCATACACACGAATAATGGGACCAATTTGTGTGGATCAAATGGTGTGTATGTAAATCGGTACAAATGATTATAGAACATATAAAATGAAAGTGTATAGAAAAGCCATCTTTGTAGTTTAAATACAATAAGAGATTTCAAATACTACAATTTAGAAGAAAATGGACACAGTCCAGCCTTCAAGTTCTGGTCGGACCAACATTACTGCAGAATCTATTCAACATCTCACTATAAA
This sequence comes from Phallusia mammillata, assembly GCA_003260075.1. Lineage (NCBI taxonomy): Eukaryota > Metazoa > Chordata > Ascidiacea > Phlebobranchia > Ascidiidae > Phallusia > Phallusia mammillata. Next base: position 7,839 of record QLIY01002784.1, on the reverse strand, counting down.
CTCTCTCCAAGATCATTTTGTGGATTCTAGAGCTCTAGGTTTGTGTCTTTATTAACTTGCAATCAGTTATACCAGTAAAAAAATAGTACTAAACTAAACAAATGATTGAATCAGTGTTTAAACATCTGTATGCTATTAAATTAATTATTAAATATGCAAGTGTGTACGTCCAGAAGTTATTTTACTTTTTAATGGCATTATTAAGGTCAAAGCCAAGGTTGGACACAAAAGTAGAAAATTAAACCAAAACAGAACCCATACCCCTGAATCAGTTTGAAGTTAGTCATTTTGTGTGTCGGGTGGTAAACTAGGCCAGCGGTTCTCAACCAGGAGCCCTTGTTTGTGAAACCCCAATCAAACCTAAATCTGTGCAAGTGGCAAATGGTAAATTTGAACTCAGTCCATTTGACATGAAAAATAGCTTGATCCCCTGTTGCAAATGCACCTTGCTATAGATACATAAGTAATGAATTTAGTTTGTGTTTTATTTGTTTGTTTTTTTAAGGTAAAAAATTGAAGAGAGACCTTTGGTCCCAAGCTAAAGCCCGATCAAGTTACTTGGAAACCGCTGTAGAGATTAAGAAGGCTTNACGGCTGGAGATGGCAGAAAATGCCCAAATGCATATGATTGGCTATAACTATGAAACAAGTATTCAAAACCGCAAGCAGCTCTTAGAGAGGTTTAGTGAGTGTGCAGGCAACATATCCATAAATGAAATTTTTATTAAGTCAAAGGAATATGCAAAATCAAAACAACCCAAATATCGTTCTCAACAAATCATTCAACCTAATGTTTACTCATTGGGCAAAACCCTGAGTACTGCCCCACAGTACTACCCCCCACAACCCAATTCAAATATTATTGGTGTGATAGGTCAAGCAGGCATTGGAAAGACAACATTTACTAAAATGTTGATCCAACAAGCATTGTCTGGTCAACTTCCTGAAACCGTTTCTTTTCTCTTCTACATCTTTGTGAGGGAGATTGATTTCTCTAGAGACTGCAATGTTCTTCAGTTTCTTGTACGAAGTGCCTTGCCAGAATGGAAATTTACAGAAAATCGTGATCATGCTTTGATAGAAAAAATAAAATTAAATGAAAATGTTTTGGTTGTGATCGACGGATTTGATGAGGCAGTAATTTCCAATGTCCCATTTACAAATATATCTATCTACGATGAGACATCTCCTAAGCTAATTCTTCTCCATTTAATTGTAGGGGATATTTTGCCTTTGGCGAAAACGGTGATTACTTCTCGTCCTGCAGAAATGTTTAATCTTAACCACTATATTCGACCAGCCTTTCTATTAAAAATTCTTGGCTTAAGTAAAGAGTCTCAGGATATTCTTGGTCAACAGATTTGTGGTGAAAAGTACAAAGATCTGAAAATGAAGTTGTACAAAAATCCTGATCTTTCTCTGTATTGGTATGTTCCTATTTACTGCATCATGGCTTTCTCTTATTTTGCTAACGAAGAAAGAGGAATTTCAGAATCTTTTACTTTCACATCCCTTTTGACCATGACCTTAATTGATTATGTGAGCACTGACCATGTGCGACAAAAAGATGTGGAACTGGAAAAATTTGCCAATCTTGCTTGGAATGGTGTATTGGACAAAACGTGTATTTTCCAAATACGTCACCTCAAGCAGGTTGGTCTAGACTACAGCACAGTTCATGCATTCCTTCAGATTGCTTTGTCCAAAGGTTTGAGACTTAACATGAGTATTCTCCAAGGTGACCAGATGATCTTTTTTTCCCACCTTTTATGGCAAGAGTATTTTGCTTCTGTCTACCTTTTTTTGATTATGCCCGTTGATGAGTTTCAACAGCATTTGCAAAAAAACCTCTTTGTACTCTCTAAAGTTGTGCTAAAGTTCATTTTTGGTCTTTGTAATCGTGAGGTCTTCTCCCAACTGCTATCAGTTATCTCAGTTTCGACAGACACATGGGTGGCTAAAAAAAGATGTCTTTATGCACATGTGAAAAAGTTAGGTTCCAAAACAGATTGTAGTTTTCAGAAATTGCTTGAACATGGATCTCTTTTGCTGGAAGCTCAAGATGAAAATATGCTCCAGGTTTTTATTACTGGATTTGATTTTAAATATGTCTTAACTCCAATAACTTTAGAGGGGTCCCTGCTTCCCAGTGATGTTGCTAGTTTTTGCTATCTTTTGAGAGGTTTTCAAAACCAAAACATGAGGTTTAGGGAAATAAACATAGCAACACAAGGGCAACATATTCTGTGTACCTTTATTGACGATTCCTTTACCAGGCTGGCACTAGAAATTGGATCTGGATTGAAGGTAATTGAAATAGCTTTTTTATCATAAAAGTTTCACAACTGCTCAAATAGGCAGTTATAGGTTTTTTAGAATTAATGTGTGATTTTTTACAAACACCCCTTAGATTTTACTGCATATGTTCTGTCAGAATAAGAATGCACATTGACCAAAACAATTTCATTTTACCTCAGCTTGAGGAACTCAAACTTTCTGGCCTTCGGTTTGGTGATGAAGGGGCAAATGCAGTTTCAACTTGTGTGGCAACAGTGAAACATCTGCACATTAATAAATGCAACATCACCCAGAAAGGATTGCCAAATATTGTTGCTAGACTGCTGGAGTTGGATGATCCAGTAAGTACGTGGTTACAGAATAGTTTTTGATCCCAAGATTAAGTTTTGATATAGTCGTGAAATAAAAGTTTTGTACTAATCATTACTCTACTTATACTTTTTGTCCTTGCAAGTTGCACAAAATTTCAAAATGAACCAAATATGTTTGTAATGGCATGTTTTAGATGACAGAACTTAAGTTGGGCCAAAACAAGCTAACAGATTTTGGAGCAGAACTTCTTGCTCCCTGCATCCCCTACGTTCAAGAGCTACACTTGGACAATTGTGACATCACAGAAGTCGGTGTGCAAACAATAACCCAAAATGTGGTGCTATTAAATGGCTCGGTAAATAAAGTCTTGCAGATACTAATTCTAAAGATTAGTGTGATTACCATTAATTTGTAACATATTTTAAGTTTACAAAAATTGATGTAAATACTACATGTAAGTAAGCTGCAGGTGGGGCACAGTTTTTTACCAGCAGGGTCACTGGCTAAACAAGCTAATGTAGCCACCTTATGACACTCAAGTTTGTTGGAAGTCGCAGGCTTATAAACCATGTCTTACAAAACCTGGTTGATGCCTTGAACATCAGACGTACTAAGGTGGCCTTATTGGTTGAAACAGTATGCACTGTCTGCAACTTACTTACCCGTCACTGGCTTGGTGCTTTTGTATTGATATTTATGTTGTATTTAAAGATTGAACTTCTAAATCTTTCTGGAAACAAAGTGGGCAACAAAGGAGCTGCTGCACTTGCTAAAGGTTTGCACACAAAAAAGCAGCTTATCTTGCTTATGTGCCACATTACTGAGGAGGGCACCACCACACTTGCAACGAAAGCCAAGCATCTACCAAGTCAAGTAAGTTAGTATATTATTATACAAGAATAGTTCTCAGTTCTTTGACATTTAGGAAACCATAACAAATTCAGTTTAAACAAACATATCTGTTTATGTTTAATTACCAGAACTGTATGTGTTTGGAAAATCTTTACCAGTTTGTGCAGGGTAAAAGGCAATCTGCCGGCCATGGTAATAATTTGCACATATTACAATATATTAAACCAACCATAGAAATAAAAACTAATTACCAATATGGAATGCCTTTATGCAAGTTATGCTGTTTCAGATGGACCTGCTGGATTTATCCGAAAACAAAATCGGTGAGGAGGCAGTTCAGGCATTTTCCCACTGCAAAGAAAAAATAAGAACGCTGAAACTAGTGTTTTGTGCAATGAATGCATCCCAAAAAGAACTTTTGAAAGTAAGTATTGTTACCTATTGAGCCTACCATGTTTATTTGATTGTAAGCTGTTGCTTGTAAGTGTTTACTGTTTGTGCTGCTTACATTTGTCATATGAATACTATTTTTACATTCCGACTTTTTCATTTACTTTGAATTCAAAATTGTTTTTACATGTAGCCATTATATACAAAGTGAAAATCTGTTCTGTTGGGTATAATTATTTGCGTGACAAACAATTGTTGACAAATAGTTGCACTATGCAGCCATATAAAGAATTGTTCTTAAACAATAGTACCTAACTTTGTGACATATGGTGAGCAAATAAGGCATATACAGCAACTTGAGTAATACATTTTTTTTTCTTTGTAGGACATAAATGTGGAATACTAATGCCGAGGGATGCAGCATGTCGGACAACAAAAAATCACCCTTCCATTTCAACACATTGTTTACATTTAATTTTAAACATTAGCTTGTACATCATGTCAATATTTTTTGTGTAAATGTTTTTATTTGTTTTTTTAGCCAGCCTAGTTTTGCACTTCTTTAGTTTCTACTTGATGCATAACCCTGTCTTTGTTAGTACTTTGTAAAAACATGTACCATTTCGCTTATTGTACAAATTGTTTGCAATGTCTTGTTTAGAAACCAACCTGTGTATAGACTTTCTTCAATATTCATCAATCGACAGTTTTCCTTTATATGCTGTATTGTGTTTATGCATCATATTCCAATGTTTTGATGTCTTGTATAAATCTATTATACACCAGTACATAGTCAACTTAAATTAAAAAGCCTTTTTGGTTTGCTTCCCCCCCCCCACTTTCTTCAATATTCATCAATCGACAGTTTTCCTTTATATGCTGTATCGTGTTTATACATTATTTTCCAATGTTTTAATGTGTTGTATAAATCCATGATATACCAGTACATAGTCAACTTAAATTAAAAAGCCTTATTGGTTTGCTCACTGAAAAAAATATCACTGTAACTGTTGATTATAATTTCAAATGTCATACACATGTGCATGTAAATAAATTGAATTTGCTTAGAAACAAGTTTTCAGCGCTTTTGAGCTTGGTTCTTTTTTTAATTTTCAGCTATACAAACAGAAAACGTCATTTTAATTTTACTTTTTAACAAGCACTTAGTTACAACTTCACAGCATGTATTTAGGGTAGTAATTCTAAACCGCGGCCGCATGCGGCTTTAGACTGTAATTAAGATGTGGGTTTAGACTGTAATTACAGGCTTTAGACTGTAATTAAGATGTAATTAAGATAAGACTTTGTGAATCGTTAATTCAACCACGCCTAAACAAAGCAATATGGGTCCCCCCCCCCTGTTGATTATAATTTCAAATGTCATACACATGTGCATGTAAATAAATTAAAGTTGCTTAGAAACAAGTTTTCAGCGCTTCTGAGCTTGGTTCTAACTTCACAGCATGTATTTAGGCTAGTAATTCTAAACCGTGGCTCTCAGGATCGCATGCTGACATGAGACTTGCATGGTTAACTCAACCATGCCTAAACAAATCTGGCATCTCAGAATGACTTAAAAGAAAACTATTTCAATTTGTAATCGCCTGAAATGTCAAAACACTTTTATTTTGCGCTTTAGGGTGGTATGTTATGCACTCTGTTCTTCTTTTTTTCATGGTTACTTGCGACTTTTAAAGCGGCTGCGACATACAAAAATATTGAGAACCACTGATTTAGACCAAATTATTCCAGCCCACTAAAACTGATGTCACATGTGGCAACAACTTTTTTGACGATGCGGCATGCTGCAGCTTTTTTGGTAATATAGTTCTTTCTTGAAGTTAAGAAAATCGTTACTACATAGCAAAACAAGACCGAAAAAAACAAAATAATGCTACAGCAAAACGTTATCAAAAATGCGCGGGATTATAAATGGATGAGGGAAAACGTACAATTCGGACAATGATTTTCAGTGCAAAGTTGCTTGGGAGTAAAAAATAATGTTCGCCTGCTTCAAATTGTTGCTGTACCCATAATCCCCACTGTAGGCCCCACGCCAAAAATATTTTTTACCTAAAATGGAACATTACATGTAAAAAAGTAAACAAAATTACAAAACAAGTTATATCATCTAAGAGTGACAACTGACAACTAAACAAAAATCACGCATATTTGCTGTCCTGTTTCGACTGAATGTTTTTTGCGGTTCTGGCAAGGGCCATGAATAGCCAGACCGGTATCTTGAGGAAGTTTGGAACGTATGGAGCCAACCAAACGCCAACGAATCCAACTAAAATTGATTGTACACTTCTCATACTGAGCGGCGTTCTACCTGTTAATAAATAAATGAAAAATGCTGACATTTCCAATGTGCATAACCGGCATATATAGTTTAAACTGCATTTTGTCCTTTCATTTTTAGTTCTGGACATGGTCAAAAGGTTATTTACATTGCCTCATTCAGCTTTAACCTACTTACGAAAAAAGATTGTGTTTTTTTCATATATTTTTTCTTCTGTATATTCATGGCCACACAAGTTTAAAAAGTAGTTTATAAGGAAAAGTTTGTGTAAGTGTTACGTAAAAGTATGTGACCGATATGAGGACGTCGTTTTAGAGAAAACTTGGCTGACCATGTAAACTTTAGCAGTAATAAAAACAAGTGACTTAGATGATAAAACAACGAAAAAGATAAATTTCATGTTCATACCATCAACGTCTTTCAAGTCATATTCGTCAGCAATGTCAGTTGCAAGCAAAACTTGCCCATTGCGCTTCATAATGTCAGGATCTTAATATGTACTTTAGGGGTTAATACTATTTTGTTATTGGTTGAGAACATTCATTATTTACCGAGAAGCAGACTTGCAATGCACTTTCCAGTAAACTCTGTAGTTTCGCCGTGCTCAATCAACCACTCAAACTTAAAATATTGAGCTAGGTTTAAATAGGCTACGCACAAAGAATTATTCTCACATTCCCGGTTATGTTTTAATGAGATATCTGTTCGTATGGATGTCCATATTAAAAAGGAATCACACGTTTCACTTTCATATTTAGGAATTACAAACAAATTGCCAAATATTAATTGTATTAATTTGTCTGCGTTCCAAAGTGTTTACCAATAACCAATCAGAGTTGTAAGTGAGCCCGAAGTTCGAGCCCAAAACCCGGCCCGGGCCCGAATCGTTTTTGAGAAGCCTGTTTAAGCCCAAACCCGGTCCGACTTACAACTCTGTATCGAGAGCGAACCCTGCGATGGCACTTTTTGTTTTTATATCTGAAAAATATTTTTTTTAATGCAACCCCGCCATCGAAACTCGACGAGAAAACGCCAAATAAAGAATGTTTGCCGTTTGCGTCAATTAGTTTTTGATTATTCGTCTCCACTCAACTGATTCTGATCCGTTACAAAATTCATCCATTGAGTCGACGACAGTCTCAGTACGAACCGGTCCAGGCCAAACTGACACAAAAGCAACGTTGTATTTTTCCAAATCCATGCCACAATCCTTGGCCATCCGGTCTTGCTGCAAACACGTAATATGGAAAGGTTGTTGTTCTACAATTGTAAATCGGCGTTTCCCACCAAAGAGTTAAATAGATCTTTAACAGGTTTTTGTAACTTGATTTATAACAAAAAACTGTTTAAATCCATGCCGCTGCAAACAGGTAAAAATTACAAAAAGACGAAGATAGTAGTGTTATGTGGCGAATTGTATACTCGAAATTTTAATTACTTATTTATCTTCCGATGATTTATTTTCAAACACACGCTTTTTTTCTATTACGTAACAATTAGACTGTGTGCGCAAAGAATACCTCGGGACGCACTGTTCAAATTTAGTATATTTTTGCAGTATTTTGCAATTTTTCACCCAACGGAAAAAAGTTTAATAAACACAAGTTTGTGAAGAAATGTACTGCGTAAAACGTTGCAAATATAACTTACTGCTAGTTTCCCAATCCCATAAGCCGGTGTTGGAA
>QLIY01002782.1:277-16290 GCA_003260075.1 Phallusia mammillata | reverse complement strand
AAATTGAAGTGAAGTCACCTTTGTCCGTATAATGATATTTTGGGTACGGTATAAATGCTAATAACGTTGTCTCTACAATGATCTGCAAGGTAAATTATAAATCTAATCACAGTGGGCATTGCTAATTCCACCGGATGTGACGCACGCAATTATATTAGCTTGTCAATCAAAGGTGTGTAGCGCACTAATTTCAGGCGAAATCCAACGGATTTATTGCTTATTGATTTAAATCGCAGCTTCATTTCGTGGCACTTATTNTTAAATGCTAATAATGTTATCTCTACAATGAACTGCAAGGTAAAATAATAAATCTAATCACAGCGAGCATTGCTAATGACATCGGATATGACGCACGCAATTATAAGCCTGTTAATCAAAGGTGTGTAGCGCACTAATTTCAGGCGAAATCCAACGAATTTATTGCTTATTGATTTAAATCGCAGCTTCATTTCGTGGCACTTATTCGCATCCGAATATTTGCGACGTTTTCAAAAAACTTACGTTGACGTATGCTACGTTTGAGAAACTCTCATATGACGTCCAGGAGCATCTGCAGTCTACAACGCTTCACATTATGATGCGAATCGTATCGAGCATAGAAAATTTCTACTCTACACAATAGGATTACAACCGTGACTTTGTTTAGAAGGCTGAAAAAAGTTTTCATTTTCGGTCGTACTGCATTTTGCTCGTTCTAAAACATGTCATTTTCTGTTTAGCTAGAATGTGAGAGATCAAGAAGTAATTTGTTGATCATTTGCAATCTGTGTTTTTGCAATGTGTTTATTTGGCTGTACCATGCGTATTTTTACCTACAGCCAGACACAGATATAAATAGGCAGCACACAATAACTTTTCTTCTAAAAACTGCTGCATATTTTGAACTTTCCATACCTTTTGTACTCACGAATTCTCATTAGCGAACATGCTGCCATTATTAAATTTAGCGAGCGACACTGCTTGTGCCTGTCAACGAACAAACAAGGTTTACTGGCAATAAATCTTTTCACTGTTGGTTGGTACGACTCTCTCGGAATGTGGAAATTTGTAGCGTCATGAAAGGTAATGATCATAAAACCAAAACAAACGTTGCCTTGGTCGTACTAAAAACCTGATCTCGTTTGAAGGAACAATAAAGAATTTTGTAGCCCGGATTAGGCCCAAATGTAATCAACGGAAAACTAATTTGGCTGATTGGCCTATAATGTACAACTGTGAGATGTACGGAATTTATGCTTGTATGTTACAAAGTAACACATTTAGTTTGAGACATTTCTGCAATACCAATATGTAACCAGAGTAAAGCTAGTGAGCAATTGCTTGCGCTAAAACGAAAAAATATACGATACTGAAATTTTGACACAATATTCTACGCTTTTGTAGCAAAGTTCTACCGTTTGTTCAAAAATGGTGATCGGATACCGAACTGAAAGCCCAGAAGTCCATTGATTTGGTTTTGAATTAAGATGCTCTTCATATGTCCGTGTTAAAGTTTGAAGTCAAAACCTTTGTAGCATTCAACAAAAGGTTTGACAAAAACACACACTGACCTTTAGCCCACAACTTGTGTTTCACTGTTTGCCTAAACTGCACGCCTGCACAACTGGCAGTTTGACAATGTTTGCAACAAGTCGTTAAAATGTGCAACTTAAAACGACTGCAATTGTTGCACAATAAAGTTTCTGTATCTCCTAAAGAAAATTATTAACGCGCTTTGGTATAGTGCCGATGCGTGCAAAGAGGACAAATATATCGGGAAAGTTGTGTAATTTGGACCCTGCGTGCAATTTGGAACTTGCTTATATTTAGGAACATACGCAAGGTGGCAGAATATCTTTTGTACAGCTTGAAAGAAGACTTCATACAACGCTTTAGGCTCGCCAGCTTTAAACTTGTTGCTGTACTTTCCGTTTGTTATAGAAGGAAAAACAAAATTAGCAAATTTGATAATTTTTTCAGGGATCGAACTTTTTACTACTTAGGGAACGTTTCTTTACTAGGCCTACTGTTTAGTGTAAATCTCAGTGGGTGATTTTTATATACAATTATTAATGTTTACAATTAAAATATTAATGGTATTTCAATTTTAACCTGTAGAAGAAAAAAAACTTTTTCCGCAGACCGCCATTGCGAGCATAACTTGCCTGGGCGTTTCATAATTGCCATAAACCTTTCCCGGTTCAAACCCGAACATACCTAATGTTGGGAACCCTAGTATTTTTTCTGTATTAAAGGGGTGTTCGGCCAAGCCAGTGTTTATTTATATTTATAAGTTTATTTTGAAAAAAAATACTCACTATGCAAAATTTCCCTAGGCCCTGTACTTTTGTCTATTTTGACCTTAATGTAGGCATTTTCAGCAAGCAGAACTGTCGTTAATACAACATTTTTCACAACTTGTTTTCTCACTAGTTGTCAGGCCAACTTCATACACTGCATTTATATTTCTCGATTTATGTTCACTTTAACAATACAAACCTCGCAACTCACTATTAAAACGATTTTTGATTCTTGCACTTAAATATTACTTACCATTTTTACCTCGTTTTTGACTTTGTATAAATCAATTTCAACATCAAAGCCTTTTTTCGATCTGTTTCTGTATGCTATGGCCTAATGCTTTCATCCAGAGGTGTCTTTTGTGATGTTTTATCAAATACATCCAAAATAGCAGTTTTTTGTTCGCAAAAAATTGTTCTTCTCTGAGAAACATTTCTTCTGCTTTTGAAGTGAAATACACATGAAACAAAAAAGAAACCAAAGCAGTAACAAAGTGACCATTTATGAATGAATTTGTAAAAGTACATCTTACATTGGCATCATTTAGTTTTCTTTTCTTTTGTTATAATTTTGCGTAGCATTACCAACTGTTTCTTTTATTTCGCAGTTTGAAAGAAGCTTGTTAATTTAAAAGTGTCAGTTTGTTATTAATTTATGTAACACTGTTCTTTAACATTTAGGCTTGTTCAAAATTAACAACTCCGAAACAAAACTTCCTTCTTTAATCGGCTTCCACAAAGCTTTCTTATGGGTTCGAAAAGGGTCTACATCGAGGTCGCTGAAACTTGTTTGCAAAATTAAAACACTTGGCTAGGAGCGTCCAGGGCAGCGGTAGAAATCTTTTTGGCTGACAGAGCTAATAAAGTGACTTATTCCTTTTGACTCCAACACAACACTTACAAGTAAAGTGAAAACAAAACAAATAAAAGTCTGGGTTTAATTTTAAAACTATGATTTACTTATTGTGTTGAAAAATTTAAACCAAGCAATGTGTGAAAGCCGGAACGTTTAATTGTTTTGTTTTCACTCCACTTGTAAGTGTTGTGTTGAAGTCAAAAAAGTCACTATACTTGCTTCGTCAGTGAAAAAGGTTTGAACCACTGACCTGAGCACTGTTATTCAAATGTTTTGACTGCAGAAGAGCCACATCTGGTTCCCGACATGCGGTTTACAAATTGAGCGCTTAGCAGTAAGCCAGGAGAAAACGAGCTAGAAATTTACAGAACCATCACCTGAAATTTGCCATGAAAGTATTTGACCCACTGCAAAACCTATTCACCGCACGTATCCATTACTCCAGCCTGTAATAGAGACGTGTAGTCAATGTTACTCGTATGAAAAGGCCTATAACAGGTTGTTCATGTTGTACTGTACGTTAACCCTAATAAATACAATCGCTTACTTCTAAATAGCCGTTATAGTATCTAAACCAGGGGTCGGCAACCTTTTAGGCGACGCGCGCCATCTTACTTGTTATTTCCATGTGTTAATGACCTCGCGTGCCAACATTTTTGTAAATAATAGTGCTTCGTGCCAGCTGATTTCAATACTAAAGAAAAAAGAGTGTTTTGTGCGTGTAAGGATGAATTTTAACACATTGGCATGATAAAAACTATAAACAAGGAGTGTAACAGGGTAAATTGTTGCTTAAATGTAAACCCTCAAATCGATTGGCGTGCCATGAAAAAACCACCTAGCGTGCCGACCTTGAAACGCGTGCCAGGGGTTGTCCACCCCTGATCTAAACATTGGTAAACGTCGATTATTGCGTTTTTAATTTTTCAGAAACAGCTTTTTACACAACCATAAACTATATTAAGTTAGTACAATTATCTTTGCCTTTACCCAGGTCCAATTAAAAATCCTTTTAAAGATTTTGGTCGCGGGAGCTTCCTTCCTTCTTTCCTATCTTTTTTCAAATCTCTTTCTCAATTCAGAGGTCAACTGATTTGATTTGCCAGGATTGGACCTGGCGTACAGTGATGTATAAACACGAAAACGCTGTTGTTAGACCGATGACAGCTTTTGAGGAGAACAACTGAATGTGATTGAAGTTCTATGCTTACTTTATCTAAACAGCATTCTTAAACTATAAAAAAGTGGGCAAATACAGTTACTTGCCAATTTTGTCAAATTTATTTTCATGCAAACATGTGTTTTTTATTTAGATTTTAAATAAACGAAGTCAAATAAGGATCAAAACAGACCCTTACGTTAAATCGTTGATCATGTTTGTCGTCAAGGTCGTGTACGTAGGCAGTGATGACGACAGACGTCAGTTCAACGACGATAAAAGCTTCGTTAGGAACCATAACGGTTGGAAATTTGGTTTAGGTTCTTAATCGCACGTTTTGCGGTTTCGAACAATCGCTTGTTGAGATTGTTTAGTTACACAGTGTTTTATTCGTTTTTGCATCATGACTTTCCTGAAATTATATTTGTCATCGTACATTGTTTAATCATCATGCAGTGGCTCAAAAAATGCTTCCAAATTCACCAAGCCTAAAATAAAAATGCAACCAGTCGTTTTGTTGTGAAACCATACTGGTGCTTGTTGTTGTTTAGCAAATTAGTTTTAACAATTGGAAGTTTGCCAGATACGAGTTATCTTAGTTTTTTGCATTTTTTTAGTTTTGACCCAGCGATGGCAAAAGCAAAGCCTACCAAGTAGTTGAACGATTGGAGAAGGTAATCTGTCGGTAATTGTTTTTCCGCTGTTTCTTTTGGGCAAAGCATTTATTTGATAAAGCACTTTTGTTTGTTTGTTTGTCTCATTTTTAATCCTCGGTGGGCGGGCAACGCCTGAATGCGTTATGCCACAATTAGTCCGCCGTCGAGTTGCCTGGTTTTATTGCAAGTCCGTTGATCATTTTTTATTTGATAAACAATTGTTTCACATCGCAGCTTAATTGTCTTTGACAAGATCGCTAATATATATTTTATGAACTGAAAAAGTTAGCTTGCCAATAAACCCCCGCTGTGCACCATTTCAAATGTTACTAAACTACAGATACAAACAGTGCAACTCATTGTCTTTGAAATAGACGTGTACCAAAAATGTACCAAATATCTTCCTCCTTATTTTGGTCTGTGGACGCTTTTAAAAAAAATCAAAAATCGAACACATCATGCTTGGTCATTATAGAGTGCTCGTTTTTGCGCATTCTTTCTGACCCAAACGACCCATTTGATGCATTTTTGCTATCGTGATGTGGCAAAAATTAAGTTCACGTTCTAACAAGTTTTTCGTAGTCCCCCCCCCCTCGTTTTTGCGCATTCTTTCTGACCCAAACGACCCATTTGATGCATTTGATGCATTTTTGCTATCGTGATGTGGCAATAATTAAGTTCACATTCTAACAAGTTTTTCGTAGATTTATCGCTAAAAATGTTAAAGCTAATTGCACAGGATTGCTTCGGTTTAAAGTGTGGCGATACTTTTCGTCACAAAGAAAAAAAACAGTGCTGAAACGCAAACGTCAAAAAAACAGTGCTGAAACGCAAATTTACAAACGTCAAGATAAACATCAGTTCAACATTTCCCGCAGACTTTAAAAAAGATTCAAAATACATCCAATTTTAGCATTGTTTAAACGAAACTTGCTGTATCCCTTCAAAGTTACCAAGGAATGTAAACGTAACTGCCAGTCACGTGACCAGCTTTTGACACTTCTACTGCTGAAACTTCTGCCTGAACTGGAAATAGCCAGTTGAAGACATGCAGAAAATATTGTTTAAAAATACAAAGATTACCCTTACACAGTAAACAACTCATTTTCGTGCAAACACACCACTTTAATCCAGAGCCCCCCCCCCCCCCCTGACACTTCTACTGCTGAAACTTCTGCCTGAACTGGAAATAGCCAGTTCAAGACATGCAGAAAATATTGTTTAAAAATATAAAGATTACCCTTACACAGTAAACAACTCATTTTCGTGCAAACATACCACTTTAATCCAGAGTCTCCCCCATTTTCTGGTGTCAAGTCCTTGCATGCATCAGAGCTAAGAAGTTTAGGTTTGACATGACACTTGGCCACAGTTGTGATCTAGTTTCACGCTGGTTGTGGTCTAAATTGTTTTTGTTTGTTAGTAATTTGATTTGGGGTCCCAGTTTTTTTTCCCAACTTTCAGTTGCATAATGTCAAAATATTTCAATCAATGCTTTTGGTTTCCCCCCCCCCCACCTCTACAAGTTTGTAAAATTACAATGTGTTGTTTCATTCTGCACATTATTTGTCGCCTTTACAATGTGCCACTGCCTCAACCAATGCCAGCAAACGCTGACATAGACTCACTTTTAGACACCTCCACAACAAATGAAATTCATGACTTGCAAGGTAGTACTGTGAGAGATTCGATTATTTCTACATTCCAATAAAGATGTTTGTGAAATGTTTTTTGTGGTTGTTTATTGCAAAAAGTGGCAACACAGAAATGAACTTGAAAATAGGTAACAGAACACTGAAAGAATATGAAAGTCATAAGGTAGGTAAGAATAAAAGTGAATCCCCCCCCCCTACGAGACAATAGCAAACACATGCTGTGGTCAACTTACATAATAGGTACAAGCATGGCGTCAAACCGCTTGTCAAATGGATTCTGCTCGGTTCGGGTTCACTTCGTTTTGTTTTTAAGGGTGCGGGTTTGGTCCAGGTTTTTCAAAATGTTTATTTTCCCCCCCCCCCCCCCCCCCCCCCCCCCCCCCCCCCCCCCCCCCCCCCCCCCCCCCCCCCCCCCAAAACCCTGACAGGCTTGCACAGATTGAGGCCTTTAACCAGCAGTGAAGGTAGTAAATAACAGAAAATAGAAAAACACATGCAGAAAAAAGCATAGGCCTACTGTTAAAAATGCCTATTAAATCTAATCATCAACTGTAAAGGGTTGACTACAGGTTAACTCAACTTTACTGCTTTCAGACAACTGCAACTTTTGTCGCTTCAAATCATTTGCTATTATCATTTGTTCCAACTGTTGCTGCTGAATTATAGCTATGTTAGAAACTTGGACATAAATTTCTTTTTGTTTGTCAAGTATGTTCTTTTCTGGATCATGACGGCGGCGCTTCGCTTTGGGTTGTAAAGATGCTTCAGAGTGTGATGATGCAGGGCTCGCTGGTTCTTCAATTATTTCAAAAAGGCTATCATCTATAGTTGAACATGTGAATGTAACTGGTTCTTCAACATCCTGAGGTGCTTGGGTTGTAGTGGAAAACTGTGAATCACTTTCTACAAAAAAAAACAAATAAAACAATTAGGCATTACATATGCAACCGTTTGGAACATAACAAAGAGGGTACTTAACTGTCACTGCTTTCAAGTGATGATGCACCTTTTATTCCATAGATTGCCTGTTGTCCAATTATGTTAATGATTTGGTAATGAACATCTGAAGGTGGTGAAGCTTTGTTCTCACCACCACCAGTTTTAGTTGATTCTTTTTTCCATTCCGGCACTGATTTTATTGCAACACTTTTTAAATTCCACCACTTATGTTCCACTTGCTCAATTGTGCGATTAACACCACTGATATTGACTAAATTGACCTGTAAAATATCAAAATCTATGTACAGCAGTAATAAAAAAATATTGTGCACAAATCTTAACCCCCCCCCCGAGCTCGTTAACTTAGCGAGCGAGGAAGTTTTCATAATGCCGCCCCTGGCCTTTTTTAAACTCCAAAAGAATTTTGACCATGAACTGTTATTTTTGACACCCCCCATAAGTGTTATCTCGCGTATTTTTCAGTGCGCTGTTTTGAAAAAAAAATCATAAAATATGAAACAGACTGCAATTTTTGACTGGTTCGGTTCCGGTTCGGGTCCGCCACCAAACAAAATATGGGGTTCACCCCCCCCCCGCATTAACTAATGCTTCTACTTCAACAGCTGTCCATCTTGGAGATCGCCTTTTTACAATTTTCCTGCTTTTTGTATCCATAATCAATTAACTTTTTTTAAAAAACTTAAGCTTACACAATGACTGAACACAAGAAATAAAATAATTCGGCGTAAAACTTCCAAAATAATGCCGCTGATGTCCGCGTGAAGCTCAACTGCCAACAAAACTGCTGAGTCAGGCGTCTTTTATCTCACGATTTTGACGCATTCTTTCGTTTTTGCCTTTGCGAGGACACTTCGTAATACCAAATAAATATTTTACTCCCCCCCCCCGGGATTCGTCCCCGGGAGGTTCCTGGGTTCGAACCCCGTGAAAAATAAATAAAAAAAAGACGTCTTTTATCTCACGATTTTGACGCATTCTTTCGTTTTTGCCTCAGGCTTTAGCGAGGCGTTTGCGAGGACACTTCGTAATACCAAATAAATATTTTACCGAGCTCGTTAACTTAGCGAGCGAGGAAGTTTTCATAATGCCGCCCCTGGCCTTTTTTAAACTCCAAAAGAATTTTGACCATGCACTGTTATTTTTGACACCCCCCATAAGTGTTATCTCGCGTATTTTTCAGTGCGCTGTTTTGAAAAAAAAATCATAAAATATGAAACAGACTGCAATTTTTGACTGGTTCGGTTCCGGTTCGGGTCCGCCACCAAACAAAATATGGGGTTCAACTCCTGTTCGTGTTTTTAAGAAATCGTAATCGGCGGTTCGGGTTCGGTTCGAGTTTAATAAAATTAACCGCTCAAACCGGCTCGCGGGTTCCGGTTCAGTTCCGGTTCGACGCCCTGGGTACAAGCAAAAATTGAATTTCGGGCCAGAACACAGTTCACTGATTGGATTTAATTCCTAATTTCATTCATTAATGATTTTGTGTTCTTTAAATTGTTTGTTCTGGTGAAAAGTTGTAACACTGCTTACTATACTGTATTGTTTAATTAAACTTTTTGGTTTATAAAGTGTTTCCGATATTTTTTTCTCTTTAACATTGGTCAAAATAATACTCACATTTGTTTCAGATTAAAGAAGAAAAATATCATCCCTTTTCTAAACAGTGACTTGAAATGAAGCGGGCTGACTTGTTTTTGCGACCATGATTTGCATGATAGTGGTGTCTTTTTATACTGTACTATGTACGCATGTTTTAGTGTGATCACTCAAAATGGTATAATATTTATGTTTTTACCTCGCTGGTAAACTGTTTTTGTTGATTTTAAGGTAGGATCAACAGTAGGAACAACAAAACAACTGTGTCTTTTCATCAGATTTTGGAATGGTTGTGCCTATTTCAAATCAATTTAATTCAAAAAATTGTTTTTTTTATTTCGGAAGTGCTGTGCCCCCCCCCCCTTGATTTTAAGGTAGGATCAAAAGTAGGACAAATAAAACAACTGTGTCTTTTTATCAAATTTTGGGATGGTTGTGCCTATTTCAAATCAATTTAATTCAAAAATTTGTTTGTTTTATTTCGGAAGTGCTGTGCAACGGTTTAATGCTGAGGAAACATTTTCCAAGACTCAGGTAAGGTAAAATATATGAACCCTTGTATTATGCTTAACATGCCCCCCCCCCCAACGGTTTAATGCTGAGGAAACATTTCCAAAAAGACTCAGGTAAGGTAAAATATATGAACCCTTGTATTATGCTTAAAATGTACAAGTGTTAATTGACTTTTTTGACAAATTTCAACGACACTATTTGTCTAGAATATATGTTTCCATAAAATACTTGTTTTCAGCATAAAAAAAATTCGAAAGCACTGGCCGTGCACACATTCCATGATAGTGTTGTTTGCATGGATAAACAAAACTCTTTAAAACAGCAATGGTTTTGAGTAAAATGTGTAGTTATGTGGCAACACGGATGTGCAAAACGCGCGGTTCTGTTGAGCGAAATTCGAGCTTCGACAACAGATATAAAGTTATATGTCAGCCGATTTATAATAGGGATCCCCCCCCCCGTAAAATGTGTAGTTATGTGGCAACACGGATTTGCAAAACACGCGGTTATGTTGAGCGAAATTCGAGCTTCGACAACAGATATAAAGTTATTTATGTCAGCCGATTTATGATAGGAAGCATCATATTTTCAATCTCAGTTTTTAACTGACCTAATCCCTCGCTTTGTTTCTATTTCGAACAGCAAATATTACCCCAAAACGCTGGAAAACGAAAAAGTCGCCGACCCTTACCTTTGTAAGAACACATTCAGAACATTTCTTTAGTACATTATGATGAATTATTTTATAAATCAATCAAGTTAGAACCACCAAAAAACATCCAGAGGAGAGCGATTTCTTGCAGGAACTGACATCTGTTAAAGTTGCCTTCTGAAGATAGACCCAGTTATATTAAAGGAAACATCAGCGTTTTAGAAAGCGAGGATTACAAATTAATATGCTCCCCGTACATTCAATCACTTTTAAAATAACCAATCCATGCTTTAGTGTGGTGACAAAACTTTTTTTGCATAAAAGCGTGGATGGTGTGATGTTCCTTTTCACGGTAAGAGGTCAAAATGATGAGGTGGACTAGACAATCATTCTATTCCCCCCCCCCCCTTGACCTTATGACACATTTTAATGCAATAGCTTCCAAACTGCGCGTGCTACTTGTAAAACATGGTTTCTGTATTTTTCTTGTTATCAAACTTCTTTTAAACCTGGCCGTCTCTACCTACAGTTTTTACACTTGTACTGACCCAGTGGGTAGACAATTAAACACTCCGTTTATCTGACTCTAATAATCAAACCATCGCTGCTTAAACAAACCTAACAAGACGCAAAGCTAAAATAATGTTCCCACATTATATTTCAATAAGGCAAGCCAAGAAAGCGCCCCTTGCGGATAAACACGCAACACAAAAGTTACAACGCCAANAAAGTTTACAATAATTTCTATCACTGATCATACTTTTTGTTCCAAAAATTTTTACATCTCATTTAAGTGACATTTCGAAATAAGTGTGGTTAACAAAACTGGTATTACCTGTATCTGTGTATCTATAACTGGGGGGGGGGGTCACCATCAATATCTATAAAAAAAACTTTGTTATCCTTCCACTGGTTTCATATTCGACTGTAAAAGTTTTCTATTAACAATAGGCTGTTTAAAGTTCAGAGATATTTTAGTCGCCATCATGGTCGCCACTCAAAGGGGCAGATTACACCTCCGAAATTCCAGGAAAGTTTACAATAGTTTCTATCACTGATCATACTTTTTGTACCAAAAATTTTTACATCTCATTTAAGTGACATTTCGAAATTAGTGTGGTTAACAAAACTGGTATTACCTGTATCTGTGTATCTATAACTTAGTGATGATGGCACAAATTCGCTAAAATCCAAACCAGAAAAGTTTTACTTACCTTTCATAGTTGGTACTCCAGCATTTTGTTTGTGATGAGTGATTCCTTTTCCAGGGTATGGCATCAAAGCACAATCCAGTGTTTTGAACGATTGACTAACTTTTTGACGCATTCCATCGACTTCAGACGATACCTCTCCTTTGAATACAGTATTTATGTATTCTCTTCCTCCTACAGGGCCAAAATTGTAATCCATGTCCTGCCAATCCCGCATTAGGAATAGCAACGTCTAAACACAACATTCTTTTTTGGAGCATTTAAATGCGGTATCTACAAACCTAATCGGTGTTTACCTGATATGATTCCCACTCGTGTCTTTCAATAACTTGATTGTAAAAATTACAAAACTCCTGCATATGCGAAAAAAAGTAAAAAAATAGTATTATTTTTAAACTGTGCTTTTTCTTGCGACTCTATATCTCAATTTACCTCAAGCTTGTCAAGGTCGGGGGGGGGGTCGACTTCAGACGATACCTCTCCTTCGAATACAGTATTTATGTATTCTCTTCCTCCTACATGGCCAAAATTGTAATCCATGTCCTGCCAATCCCGCATTAGGAATAGCAACGTCTAAACACAACATTCTTTTTGGAGCATTTAAATGCGGTATCTACAAACCTAATCGGTGTTTACCTGATATGATTCCCACTCGTGTCTTTCAATAACTTGATTGTAAAAATTACAAAACTCCTGCATATGCGAAAAAAAGTAAAAAAAAAGTAGTATTTTTAAACTGTGCTTTTTCTTGCGACTCTATATCTCAATTTACCTCAAGCTTGTCAAGGTCGTTGGCGTCAATAACATCATGCAAATTGAATATTTGATATGAACTCAGATAAGTGCTCAAAGTAAAAAGTTGCATATCAACAGATTCACAACCTTTTTTGTCAAATAAACCCTGGCTATCCATAAGAAAAATTGCAACCTAGAAGAATATGTTACCAGTTGATTTCAGGGTTCTTTCATTTAATATTTTTCCCGTTCTTACGTTTCCCTCAGCCGTTTTTAGCCAAAACGGTTTGCTCCAAATAACAATTCCCTGTGTGACACCTTCTGTTCCTTGTTTCCACTCAAATCCCTTGTTTAACTCAACTGATTCATTGATTCTCCATTTGTTCTCCTCGTTCGCCATCTACAACATGATAGTCATTAAACGTGCTACAAGGTTTTATTTATATATGTGTAATGAAGGATTTTATGTCTTTGTTGTGTCAGAAGGTAGATTTTTGCTACAAACCTCATTTTTGGACTTGAAATCCAGATACTGAAGCATAAGCGACATAAAAAGCGACTTTCCTTTTCTCAATGTACCGACAATGGAATAGATGCAGATCGGAGCATTTCTTACTTCTTCGTTGTCAAACAATTTGTTAATTGCGTCCTTGTTGATGACGATTGTGTTTGCATGTTTCACCCGAACTATCTGAAGCGCTGAAAACATCATATAAAACTTTGACTTACTGAAAAGAAAAATGTCTTTACACTTAACTTCCTGATGTGCTCAAATTAATGCCTTACCTTCACCCATTTCTTCTTGTAGTCCCGACATCTTGCGATTGTTGCAAGCTTAAAGTGCTTTGGTTTAATGATTAAGACAAATCTGCAATAAATTGCGTTAGTCTTGCAGTTTCAATTAAAGTTATATTTTATGTTTTTGCGTCTGCTGCGTTTCACCCTTTTGCTTCACTGTTTCTCTAATTGTTTGCCCTGTACACGCGTCACACCCTTGTGGCCAAACACGACGCATTTCGATGCGAAGTAAAACCAACACGAAATTTTTCATTTTGGCGGACTCAAGTTTAAGTGCTGTTTTAGCACATTGTAACTAACGTTGTGATCATGAACATATGGAGCTATATTTAGTCAGTTGATTTGCGAACGAAGTTTTTTCTTCTTTTAAATTTTTTTATAAAAAATAACAATTTCTTCTTTTCTTTGCATCCACTCATATGACGTTACTTTACCCATTTCTTCTTGTAAACAAAAGATCATAAGTTGTAAGTTGTAGCAAAACGGTTACAAGCTAGTATATCACAGCGGTCTCTGATTTAAAAATTAAATTAAACAATGTGCAATAAAGAGACGTTCAACATTAGGCGTGTAATTTATTAAAATTGACGCCTAACTATCCAACGTGTGTTCATTAACATAAAACAACAAAGGCAATTAGAAAAAATTCATTTTTGTGTGCTCTAAAACATTTACAAATAAATAAAATATTCTGTACAAACTATACTTTGCCTATGATGCTTTACACTTTTATTTTATTTCAAGCAGTTATATTTGAACTGTAGACTAAGTTAATTTTACTCGGTAAAAGACAAAAATATATTATCACTGCACTTATTGCGATATATCAGAACATAAACTTTTTTCGAATCACTTAAAACATACACTTTTTTCCGCAGTAGATCGTTTTTTGGCCAAAGAAATAATGTTATTTCTACACACTATGCATAAAACTGAGTAACAAAGTAATAAAAATCTAATCGTAGCGAGCATTGCTAATGCTATAAAAATGACGCACGCCATTAGCAAATCAATTAACGGTAGACTAAATTGAAGTGAAGTCACCTTTGTCCGTATAATGATATTTTGGGTACGTTTTAAATCCTAATAATGTTATCTCTACAATGAACTGCAAGGTAAAATAATAAATATAATCACAGCGAGCATTGCTAATGACATCGGATATGACGCACGCAATTATAAGCCTGTTAATCAAAGGTGATTAAATTCAGGCGAAATCTAACGGATTTGTTTCTTATTGATTTAAATCGCAGCTTCATTGATTTAACAAAATCGCTAATACATATTTAACGAAACTGAAAGAATAAAGAATTGAGCGTGTCATTAAACTTATTGTTCATCATTTCAGCAATTACAAAACTACAGATACAAACAGTGCAACTCATTATGCCTATGAAATAGACAAAATGCACCGAATCTTTTCCTCTATTTTTCGGTCTGTTGACGCTCTTTTAAACAACATCCAATACCGAACGCATGTTTGGTCATAACAGGGCGTTCGTTTTTGCGCATTCTTTCTCACCCAAACCCACCCATTTTATGCATTTTTGCTATCGTGAGGTGGCAATAAATATGTTCACTTTCCAATAAGATTTTCGTAGTTTTATCGCTAAAAATGCTAGAGCTGATTGCATATTAGGATTGCTTCAGTTTAAAGTGTGGCCATACGTTTCGTCACAAAGAAAACAGTGCTGAAACGCTTAGGCAGGCGGAACAACAGCTTCAAAACAACATCACCGGTAATGTTGGTTTACAAACGTTAAGATAAACATCAGTTCAACATTGCCCGCAGACTTTCAAAAAGATTCAACTTTTGCAGTAGGTTTCAAAACTTCACTTATTCACAAGGTCTCAATGCCGCAAAACCGTTGATGCTCATTTAGGCAAGAAGGTGAACTTCCAAAAAAAACTCGTTTTAATGTCACTTTTATTACCTACTGCCATAGACAAAGCTTAGGTGACTAGCTTGATTCTGGTGTACTATCATTTTATGTATGAGCAAAACCATGGTTATTGGGTAAATGCTACCTATTAAAAGTAGTGACTGTAGCAGTAAAATTAAATACATATAATTTCAGCATTGTTCAAACAAAACTTGCGGTCCCCCTCTGAAGTTACCAAAGCATGTAAACGTAACTGCCAGTCACCAGACAGGCTTTTTACACTTGATATTCTGCTGAAAGCCGTCTGCCCATAGCCAGTACAAGGCATGTACAGCGGTTTGACATGAGCTGTAGGGCAAGATAATTTGCCTGAAGACATTTATTTGTCAAGTCAATCGTGGCCAGGTTGCAGACAAGCAAGTGTTCCGAAACTACTGTCCCTATCATGTCTTAAACGTCTGATCAAATAATATATGGGTGAACATTTTTAACATATATCAATCGTAATTTACACCCTCGCTCTCTCGCAAGAGTAAAAGCATGTATGGCAATCGCTGCCTCTACAACTGCTATTCAGTACGGCAATCCCTGCCTCTACAACACCGATGTTTACATCGCAAGGCACGTGGAAGTTCATCGACTGCAAAGACGAGCGTGCCGAGTTAAAGTGCACATACCTCTAGCACAATCCTCGCTCAGTCCAAAGCACAAAATCACAACACAACTATACATGTTACGTGCTTCCAAGTTAAATTTGCATGTTGTTGTGTTTGAAAATTAAGTTTGCATGTTGTTGTGTATGCAAGTTAAATTTGCATGTTGTTGTGTTTTTATGCACCCCCAATCGTACTTGCATCGTACTTGTTTATCATCCAGTACACAATTGTATTTTATATGTTTTTCTCACAGAGCCCATGGAGGACAGGAAGCATTTTTCGCTATATTTGTAATGTGATTGTATCGTGTGTAAATTCTTATCGTACAGTACGTCTTTACCGTCATGACTCTTTACTCCTACCCTGTGTTCATATATACAACACAGTTAATCCCTCTAGCACCC
>QLIY01002781.1:3360-16301 GCA_003260075.1 Phallusia mammillata | reverse complement strand
AAAATTATATCAATTTTGTTGTCAATCTCAAAAAATAGTTTTGAATAATACAAATTTTATATTCTCATTTTGGCCACAAATATGGATGGAGCTCAAGGTAACACAAAACACCCGAAAAGAAATGCTTCAGTGGCTAACAAAAAACGTAAGGTTGATGAAGAAGGTCGCATTTTTCAGAAAAGATGGAAGTTGCAGTATTTTTGCATTGTTCAAAATTCTAAACCATGCTGTTTAATTTGTCACGCTTCCATCAGTGTAATGAAAGAATACAATACACGTAGACATTACCAGATCATGCACAGCAGTCAATATGACAAATTTAAAGGTCAAGCTCGAGCTATTAAACTAAACGAGTTAAAAGAACAGCTTAATCAGAAGCAAACCTGCTTCAAAAAGATCTGCACAAGTAATGTTGCCAGTGTTAAAGCCAGCTATGAACTTAGCCACATGATTGCTGTCTCTGGAAAGTCTTATAGTGATGGAGATTTCATAAAAAAATGCCTTCTGAAAACAGTTGACACTTTATGCCCAGATAAAATGCACCTTTTCAAAGATTTAGCATTGACACGAAATACAGTTGCTAACAGAATTGATGAGATGTCTGCAAATATAAAGGACCAAATGAAGAGTGCTTCTGCTACTTTTGAATATTTTTCTCTTGCAATTGATGAAACGTGTGATATATCAGGCACTGTACAACTTGCGGTCTTTATTCGTACCTGTGATGCTAACTTACAAATAAGGGAGGAATTGCTAGAAATGATTTCTCTGCATGATACAACTACAAGCTGTGACATATTTGAAAGCATAGTACAAAGTTTGGAGGACTATGAACTAGATTTGGCCAAGTGTATATGCCTGTGCACAGACGGTGCAGCTAACATGACAGGTAAACATAATGGGGTCGGGGCGAAACTGAGAAATAAGATTAAAACTGTTTGTGTTGACACAACTTTCACTGCATTATTCACCAACAAAACTTGTGCTCAAAAGTTTTAGAACTAGACCATGTGATTAAATTTGTCATAAAAACAGTGAACTACATCAGAAGTCGAGCACTAAATCACCGTCAGTTTAGTCAGCTGCTGCGGGATATGGATAATGAATTCACAGATATCCCTTTTTACACAGAAGTGAGGTGGTTGTCCTGTCACAAAGTTTTGAAAAGATTTTACTTACTGCAGAAAGAAATTACCGTTTTTCTAGAAATGAAAAATCAAACAACAACTCAGTTAAAAGACGAAGGATGGATTCAAGATTTAGCATTTGCTGTTGATGTCACTGAACATCTAACCCAGTTGAATTTGAAGTTACAGGGCAAAGAAAAAACAATCAATTATTTGTATGATAATATTAAATGTTTCATCTCAAAATTAAATTTGTGGAAAACTCAGATACAGAGCGAAAATTTAGCACATTTTTCATTTTTAAAAGATGCAAAAAGCAAACTTCAAAATAGTGACAAACAATTAGACATTAAAAAAATTGTAAGCAATATTGATTTACTTTTAAGTGAGTTCAAGCGTAGATTCTCCGATTTTTTTTTATTTGAAGAGAAATTTGCATTATTCTCAGCACCGTTTACATTTGATGCTAGCTTAGCAGACGAAACACTTCAAATGGAACTTCTAGAAATGCAGAGTGACTCTATTCTAAAGGCGAAGTATGATGATGTTGGGGTTCCTGAATTCTACTCCTATCTCTCTGAGCAATATAGCAAAATCAAGAAATTTGCGTGCTACATCTTAGCAATGTTTGGAAACACCTATAGATGTGAACAGCTGTTTTCATTTCTTAGATTAATCAAATGTTCTCAACGATCCAGCTTAACTGATGATCATGTGACCTCGTTAATTAGAGTTGGTATTGTAACATCATTTCAGCCTGATATTGGTAAACTGGTGGATCAGAAGAGATGCCAAAAGTCGGGACAAATGCAATAAAAAACTTTTTTGTGTGTTTTCCAAAATATTAGGTCTATTAAAAATATTTTTTACTGTATATATTATTTATTTTTCGTTTCTTATTAAAGTTTGGTCATACATTTTTTGCTTAGTTGTATGTAATAATAGTGAAATGCAAAAAAATCAATCTGTAGACGTCATTTAATATCTAAAAGAATAACAAAAGCATATTTATCTGTTTAATTACATCACAAATTACATCTAACTAAAAATAAGCGTTAAGTTTGAGGGATAAAATAGACTAAAAATCGGCCCGTGGCATAATTTCCAAACTGCAATGCGGCCCACGACCACAACGAGTTTGACACCCCTGGAGTAGAGCACACTAAGAGTTGTAGAAAATGCTTTCGGCATTCTTTCGGTAAGATGGCAGATATTCTACAACATGATGAACTGTGACCCAGAGCTGGCTGAGTTGGTGGTTCAAGCTAGTGTTGTACTTCACAACTATCTTCAATCTTCTTCACAATCGAATTATGGTGATTACAACACAACAGATGGAGAATGTATTCCAGGTTCTTGGAGACAAACCATCCCACAAGTAGTCAACCTGTCTAGAGTTTCCAACATGGGTTCCAACCATTATGGAAATGATGCACGCTTTATTCGGGATGAACTGTCGAAATA
Organism: Phallusia mammillata; assembly: GCA_003260075.1. Lineage (NCBI taxonomy): Eukaryota > Metazoa > Chordata > Ascidiacea > Phlebobranchia > Ascidiidae > Phallusia > Phallusia mammillata. The sequence continues at coordinate 13,710 of QLIY01002781.1, read as the reverse complement.
CTGTTGGTGCAGTACCGTGGCAATGGACAATTGGGGAACATACCTAATACTTATGTTCTACGTTAAATAAAATATATAACAGTACCTAGCTTTAAATTTACAGTATTTCTTGCATGTCATAATTTCTGCAGCTTGGCCTTTACTGTTTGCATAATGCTCAGAAAGTTTATTTTTTATCCAAGCTAAATTTATTATTTCTTTTTCTATTATAGAGCATTAGATTATTATGCAAGAAGAAAATTTAAACAGAAAGTTAATTGAGTTAGTATCTGCCTTACCTATACTCTACAATCAATTTCACCCAGACAAAAAAAATAAACACAGAACTGAGAGTGCTTGGAAAGAGGTTGCTGCAAGGGGGGGGGGGGGGGGGGGGGGGGGGGGGGGGGGGGGCTACTGGTAAGATGAAAGCCAACATTAAGTTAACCGTACACTTCAAAAAGCTGCAAAACAAAATCTACTGTTGCAATGACCATTCCAATTTCTCAGTGCAATTTTGTCAAAGTCGATGGAGTAACTTAAGAAGCACATATGCAAGAAAGTATAAAAAGGCAAGAGAAGTTCCGAGCGGATCAGCAACCCAACCACCCCAAACCTGGCCATATTTCACCCAGCTAGCCTTTCTGGATACTTACATTACACACACAAGGTAAGTTAAGTTTGATTGATTCAAAAATTGTTGGTATAGCATACAAGCCATTAATGAATGGTGTTTTTTGTTATTTTTAACTAGTGTTTAACTTTGTCCTAGTTCCAAAGACAACTTTTTCACTTCAGATGAGGAAATGGCTGCAACAGATTCACCTTGTTCAGAAACAACAGGTCAGTGTGTTAAAATAAAATATGTAACAAACACAAAAAACACTTTTGCAGTAGATTTTGTTTGAATTGCTAGAAAATGAGTCAAGTGAACAAACCTCACCTCAACTTGCTGAAACACCATTAAGTGAGGCTAGCAGTGATTTTTGTGTGTACTACAATCCTGTTTTTATCATTGTTACCTATTTGTAACCTATTAGTAATTAGTTATAAGTGGTAAAATAAATAAAAAAACATTTCTTGTTTCAGAAACAAATGCTAAAAGTTCTTCAAAATTCTAATGACAGGTTGGAAAACCTAAATGTTCCGACAAGAGATAGGTTTGATAACTTTGGTGCTTTTGTGGCATCAGAGTTGCGTAGCAAACCTTCTGAGCTTGTAAGCATGTATATGCAGAATATTACTCAAGTTTTATATGGTGATTACACTGTGGAGCTAAGCATGGAGTAACCAATATCACATTCATTGCATGCATTCATGTTTTTTATTCATTACTGCAGTTCATTCTTGTATGGTTGTTCAAATTTTCATTGCATGTGTGGGTGTTTGAAACTATACTATATATTATCATTGTGAAATTTGTGGTGAACAAACCGAACATTAACAAACTATCACTGATTTAATTGTGTCTGACATATGGCAGTGCCACCTCAGGTAGTTGATTTGTTTTTTTACATGAATTGTTTTATCTTCAATGTTGAGTATTTACTTCTTTCTGGTTCTTTATTGTTTTGAAAAAATGATTTTGTACAATCGTTTGTTTTATTTTTAAGCTTGACTTGGTCAGTGGCCATCTTTAAGTTATGACAAAAGTAAAAAGCATTGTACAGGTTGGGCAAATAAGTAACTACTGCTAGCCCAGCGAAAGTCACATCGTCGAGCACGATCGGGGTCGTCGGCGCATCGTATCAGAGTGCTCCCGAGAAATCGGAGAATGTCTGGGGAATACCGGATCGTTGTCGCGTCGTGCGTTGGTGGGAATCCCGCTTTAAACGGGGGGGGGGGGGGGGGGGGGGGGGGGGGGGGGGGGGGGGGGGGGGGGGGGGGGGGGGGGGGGGGGGGGGGGGGGGGGGGGGGGGGGGGGGGGGGGGGGCGAGGAGCTCATTAAGAAAACCATCAGCGATTATATCCAAACAAACCCTGCAAATCACGTCACCCATCAGACTCGATGGGACGCTATTACAGCTGTTATTCGCGGCGTATCAATTTGTTTTAGCGCAAGGGTGAAAATGGTAAACAGCGCACGTCAAAACGAACTCTTAGCTAAGTATAAAGCACTTAAAGACGAACTAGTCCGCGCCAATACTTCTGCAGATGCAAAAATTGTTGTTGAATCGACACAGTTGAAAAACGACTTAGATGAGTTATTGTAAGAAGTAAGGCTCTGTAGGCCAAAAACTGTGAAAAAATACAAGGAGGTATTTTCTTAATTTAGAAAAGCGCCACGTACATAGAAAATCGATCAACAGGCTAACGACGAGCGACCGAATACACACCACTGATCTAGAAAAAAGCCTGGATAGCGCAACCAGGCGTTACGATAAGGGGATTTTTGAAGCCTGTGTGGAGGTTTTGCCGCCATATTGGAAGGATCACCTGGTACACTGGGCAAAGCAGAAACACAGTGTTATGCATTCCGTTGCAACAAAAAACGCTAATAATGTAGAAGTATAAGTGACGGCAAAGGCAGTGATGATGGAGAGAGAGCGGTACAAAGCCCAGATATTCCCGTACATTTCACAAGTAGGATATATTTTTGACATTTTGTTTGAGTTATAGTGATGGCAAGTTGGCAACTGAGGCTGATTTTAGTTGTATTGACTTGGAATATTGGTGTTTGTTATATAACTACAGATCTTTAACCATTATAATTGTACAAGACAAGCAGACCTTCTTCACGATGTAGTAGTACCGATTTATCCAAGTGATGTATACATTTTGTCAAATCCTGTGGTGTAGTGGTTTATCACATTTGCTTTATGGCAAAGGACCCTGGTTCGATTCCAGGCGGAATTAATAAGTATACAATCACTTGGTTATGTGGTTTGTTGATCTAAGTGGTAAGTTAATCTCAGTATTAAACTCACATGAACTTCAGTTTTTTCATTACTATTTTACACACATTTTTATTACAGGTTTAATACTTTTGCTCCTAGCATTGCATCTTAGTCCGACCGTCGAAAGGCCGGATAAATAACATTGGCAGGCAAACCTGAAATCACAGCAAACACTCTCTGGTTTGCTCGGACCATTTTTAAGAAAAATATATGAACCATACTAGCCAAATTATCACTCTAAGAGAAGATACTGTTTCCCCATGAATCAAGACTGAACCAATACAGCAGGTGATAATTAAATTGTGTTAATTGAAATAATGAATTAGAACATTAAAAGTAATACATGAAAGAATGAGAATATATTTAAGCAACAACTGAAATTGAAACAGCATAATAAATGGCACCAACACAAAATGAAGATTAATACTGCTGCACAGTCTTAGTTTCCAATGTTGTTGATTAGAATAAATATTAGGCTACACAGCTCAGGTTAAAAGAATTTACTGGTAGATAAGCTACCATACAGTTTATTAGATTGTTCAATCATTTGTTTGATGTATTGACTTTCCAGAATCTATTTGCCCATGGCTTTTGATCACCCCTACATATTTCTAATAAGGCATCATGGGAATCATTCCTTAAAGAGTGCTTATATATTGTTGGTCTAAAATTGCCCAACCTGGCTTCGTTGACTTGTATTAAAGGTATTTTATTCTGTTGGGGGCTTCAACAACAACTCAGCTACTTAAAGCGACATGCAAGCGCCTTCTATGGAGAAGCAGTATCACAAAAAATAGCAATTGCCAAAACCAAGATTCTACCAATATTTTAAAAGTGATGAATAATATACGCAGGTCCAAAAATAAGAGAATTTCATATTTTGCAGTAATTAGAAAGTATAATTAAGAAAATCGGAATCCAAAATGATCATGATTATGCAGATGTTCCAGCAACACAAACTTTATCTGTCTATAAAACAGGAAAGATGGTCAAAAAACAAACACGTTTCATTTGCACAGCACTCAGTTCACCTACTTCACCAGCACACCATAGTTTTCTGTTTTTTTAAGAAAAAAGGGGGGTCTCTTAAGAAATCATCTAGCGTAACTACACTTTGCCACGAAACAGAAAAAAGATTTAAATGCATGTCACAACAGATAACAAATTACCAAATAGCAAAGGAATATTAGAAGCAATAGCATTGTCAGTGTTGATGGATGTTCCTCATTCTAAAGTGTTCCAGGGACTGACCATTCATTTGATTGTCCTGTTATGGACAATTATAAATTTGAGCTAATCAAAATGACATCCAAATGCTACACAAAAGTTAGACTTAACTGCAAATGTCAGAAAAATCACTGGAGACCATATCAGAAAAAGTAGAGCAAAGTAGTTTTTTTATTCCTCAGTTCTGATTTGAAACATGCAATAAAAGTTATTTTTGGGGTTTAATGCATGTTGCATTATTGTCAAATTGTCTCTTTTTAGATGAAATTAGCATCAACAATTGCATAAATATATATATCTTCGCTGCTGAATACCCACGTAGGTGAAATGGCAAAAATGTAAATCCGACGACATCAGCAATTTCTCTCCACAGAACCGCGTAATATGCGTATATGAAGAGCAATATATTTAATACAACCTGAAATCAACATAAAAATATGAAACACAATATAATAACTTCGCACTAACACTGAATTTAGTCCAAATAACGTTCTGATGGCTGCCACCGCCTAACGCAGGTGATCCTTCCAATATGGCCGCCGTACCCTCCATGTAGGCTTCACTTTACCGCTTGAATGCGCTATCCAGGCTTTTTTCTAAATCAGTGATGCACACCGATCAAAAATCCTCACTATGGAAGTTAGCCACATTTATGAGGACCTTTAAGATAAAAGCAAATCAAAGTATTGTCCTTCTCAAGTTACCAAGCATCTGGTTAACTTAAATCGACACAAGTTAAAAGCCCTATTACCCAAAACGAAATTTGTAGTATAATTCACAAAATGCTCCGAAACAAGTTGCCCGGCCTGGATGATGGTTTGCCGGTCGAATTTTATTAGACATTCTGGCCGGATATTAAAACCCTATTTACTGATGCCTGGTCGTACACTGGTAAAATTGGTAAATTTACTCCAAGCCAAACTCAAGAAGTCTTTACTTGTAATCACAATCAACTAGCGACCAATCTCCGTATTGAACGCGGACTATAAAATAATATCCAAAGCCATTAACAACAGGATTAAAGCTTATGGCGATATTTTGATGACGAAAGTTTAAAATGGTTTTGTGAAGGGAAGGTTTCGGCGATAACCTTCGCGTGCTCTTCGACATTATGAATAGTTGCGATTTTTATCAAACTCCACATAGTTTCACATAATTGAATTAGTTGAATTTACAGAAGTTAATTTGCAGGTTTCTTCCCTACAAAAGGTTTTTGCACCTACAAAAATAAGTGAATTTAAAAAAATAAATTTGATAAAAAAGAACTTTTACACATAAGTTATTAATTTATAGGCAGAATGTGTAATAGGTAAGCTACAAAAGATGGCATACCTGTTATCTTGTCAACTATATAAAGCACTATTTGTTTGCAGATAGCTATCAAAAGATTTTTTTTAAAGTAAGGCAACAGTACAACTAATGACCCCACTGTGTTTGTTTAGAAATCAGAACAGTCCATTAGCAATGAAAACGTAAGTTTGTGAAGTAGCCTATTGTTTACTTGACTGTTGTAACAGCACAAGTAATGGCACCACTGCGTTTGTTTAAAAATTAGAACAGTCGAGTAAAAAGTGTGCGTACAAACAACTTAGTTTTTTATTACTGTGAAGTAGAGCTACTAACACTGAGCGTCACCTTTGGCCCGGCCTGGGAATTTCTGGTAGGTGGCGTAACAGAGCATAGGCGCGAAAAGATGACGACAGTGTATGTAGTGCGAAAAGGCGGTAAGGATCGCGAAGTAAAGGTAGGTATACAGGTGAAAAGAAAATTTAAAATAAGAAGATGGATAAAAAGATGGAGACTGGCAAAAATGAAAACGAAACCATGTGAGGTTTAATGCATTTTTTTTTTCAAGAACAAACTTTAATATGATTACTAATCTTATATAATTGCAGTGGTGAAAACGCCAAAAAAGAAAATGAGACCATATACAGTTTAATGTAATATTTTCAAGAACAAACATTAAGATTATTACTAATTTAATGTTGTTGCAGTGACGGAAATGCTTTTAGTTTGCATGAATTTGACAAATCAAACCTTATCCAAAAGGTATGTCATTAAAACAAAATACCTAACTACTTGCACTTTATGTTTGCCTAATGTGGTTAAATTTGTGAATGCAGTGTTTTGAAAGTAAAGAAAATGCAAATGAATCAATTCTGCAATTTCAAAAAGTGTTTGCCATAAAGCTTAATCAGTCTCAAACAGTTACTTATGGTAGGTCTCAATGTTTTTGTGTTTTTTTTCTTGGATTGGCCCCTGGAATCTAACTGTATTCGTATACAAACCTTGCAGACATTAAAAAAATAAAAATGTGCTGGGACAATGAAACAAACACTCCATACATAATGGTTAAGAGTGATTGCTGGAAATCATTTCAGCAAAATGAAGTGGCAGCATCATGGCCCAGATACAAAGTAACTATGTCAGAAGTTATCATGTTTCCAACTTTTACCACGGTATGGCAATTATTTATCAGGTTCCTTTAGTCCTAGTGTAGTGCATTATACTTTACTGTTGTGTTATTATGTTTTGTTTAGCACAACAAATACAAACGGTGGATAATAGGCAAACACATTAAAGAAGCATTTTCAAGTGAGAAGCTGTCTCAACAAACAGCATTCTTTGTGAAGTTTTTTAAAATAGAAAACAAAATGGACAAGCAACCCAGTAAAACAAACATAAAGGTTTTGTTTCTTGATCTGTTTTTATGCGATTTGAGAACTAGTGAAAAATTGTGTTACATCTTAGTGGGTTTCTACAATTGAACAAGCACGGGGGGGGGGCTATATATTTTATGTTGCCGAAGATATCTCAAAAGGTGATATACATTGGGACAAAGCTTTAATCCCATTCGTTATTGTACAAAGTCTTTGGATGCAATGCCAACATGCAAAAGACTACAACATAAAATCAAATGAAAAGCGCCAAGCATGCACTCCAAAGCAGGTGTACTTTTGTTTTTACTTTTGGTCTTCGATTGAAAGTAATTTTGTTTTAAAATAGTTTTGTTGGTATTTACAGTTGCTTGACCATCCAACTACTGTCAGACATAGGATGTGTATTCAAGGTACAAAGAAGTGTGATTGTAAAGCAAAAATATGTATACAAGAAGTGATGAAGTTTCCCCAATTTCAGGTAAGTGCTTTTGTGTCTAAATGCTTCACAAGCTTCTCAGCCTGACAGATATATGTTGTTATAATCACAGAATGATGGCAAATCTCAATATGCAATGGCTAAGTCAGCTAAGTTTATTCGCAAGACTTTGAATGATAGTAATTCAAGAGAGTCTCTGGTGAAGGAATGTGAGGTGCTCTGCAGCATTTCCTTTCCCAGTAGTGATGATCATTCTGGTCATGTTATTGGAGAAGTATGTGTATTGATAGATTGCTATTTCACAATAAATTCAATGTGGTTGAGGTTATGTGGCCATACTAAAAATTAGAGACATGTTTCTTTTTTATGCAGTCAGCAGGATTTCTCCAAATGGTTGACAAGTGAATCATTACAAAAATTAATGACTTGGTGAACGAAGGTGTATGTAATGTTGGGGAGATCATGAGAGGGTTAAAATCATTTGTGATACACGAGCTGTTTAAAAATGATGATGTACCAGGGGGGGGGGTACTGTGTATTCAAGGTACAAAGAAGTGTGATTGTAAAGCAAAAATATGTATACAAGAAGTGATGAAGTTTCCCCAATTTCAGGTAAGTGCTTTTGTGTCTAAATGCTTCACAAGCTTCTCAGCCTGACAGATATATGTTGTTATAATCACAGAATGATGGCAAATCTCAATATGCAATGGCTAAGTCAGCTAAGTTTATTCGCAAGACTTTGAATGATAGTAATTCAAGAGAGTCTCTGGTGAAGGNAAAAATCAAATGAAAGGCGCCAAGCATGCACTCTAAAGCAGGTGTACTTTTGTTTTTACTTTTGCACTTCGATTGAAAGTAATTTTGTTTTAAAATAGTTTTGTTGGTATTTACGGGGGGGGGGCTTTTGTGTGTAAATGCTCCACAAGCTTCTCAGCCTGACAGATATATGTTGTTATATTCAGAGAACGATGGCAAATCTCAATACGCAATGGCTAAGTCAGCTAAGTTTGTTCGCAAGACTTTGAACGATAGTGATTCAAGAGAGTATCTGGTGAAGGAATGTGAGGTGCTCTGCAGCATTTCCTTTCCCAGTAGTGATGATCATTCTGGTCATGTTATTGGAGAAGTATGTGTATTGATAGATTGGTATTTCACAATAAATTCAACATGTGGTTGAGTTTATGTGGCCATACTAAATATTAGAGGCATGTTTCTTTTTTTATGCAGTCAGCAGGATTTCTCCAAATGGTTGACAAGCGAATCATTACAAAAATTGATGACTTGGTGAACGAAGGTGTGTGTAATATTGGGGAGATCATGAGAGGGTTAAAATCATTTGTGATACATGAGCTGTTTAAAAATGATGATGTACCATCAAATACAAACAGGAGATTTTTTCCAACAAGAAAGGATGTCGAGAGCCACTTCTACAGGGCATTTACAAAACGTAAGCTTGCAAAAATGGATCAGACAAATGTCCAATGTTTGGTTGATGAGTGGGTCAAGGCCGGTGATCCAGAAGACAAAATCTTTTTTCGGCCATATGTTCCCAGTTCTATACAAAGCTCTGCTTCAGATCTTACTGATGAAATAACAGCCCCAGTAATTGCATCCGAGCAAACCATGTTGTTTNCACATTCTGCTGAAAGCTTCTGTTAAAGTACCGTAGTCTTCTCTGGATACAAGTTGATTTCAAAACTCAGTAGTTGCAAAGGGAGGGGAAAAAGAAAGACATCAGAGTAGTGGGGATAGTCAAAATTTTCAATTCACACCTGGTGAAGTAGATCAATCCCAAGGTATTACAGGTACTTATGCAGATGATGCCGAACATAGATCTACACATACACTGAGTTTAAAGGACGTTGGTTTGTGGAAAAAATTATTAAATGAATAAATAGCCTACTGGATAGAGAGAGGCCCTTCTGAAGTTCAGCACAGTAGTGGTCCATTTTCTAGTTCCAAACGAGTGTACAAAAAGCAATCCAGGTTTTGCACAAAAACTCTGTTTTTTTGCAACGAAAGTCAATGGTGAAACACATGGGCGCAACTAGGGGGGCAGGTTGGTCGGCATGCCAGGTCCCTTTTCTATCGGCTTTGTTGCGTATAACGGCTCTCGTACAGCGCCGAAAACACGTTCGTTCGCATCAAGCTAAAAATAACTTGCAAATGACAGGACAAGGCGCCGGTACAGCAGTATTGCTTCATCGGCATGTATTGTGATGGTAAAAACGAAGTTTCTGCGATTTATTTATACAACAACCTAAATAACCACAACAACGATCTTTGTTGGCTTGAAAATAACGACTTGAAAACGTATTTACACCTACACAAAAATAAAATGTTGATCGGCGTGGAGCTTTAGCCAAAAATCTGTTAACAACTTGTTTGTAATTTACATGTCAGTTCCTGGTCCGCTATCCGAAACGAAGACATTATTAACAAATTTATTATTAACAAAGACTTTTGAAAAAACGAAGACATTATTAACAAATTTACAGATTGAAAGATTACCGTGTAAACACCCAGTCGAACGAGTTTATTTGTTACGAAACAATGCCTTGTTTAAACAAAGAGTATTAAAAACATGAGTGGAACCTCTGACGTAACAATGGACTTTTAGGGCTTTTCCTTCGTCCTGCGTCACGGTTCAGTGCATAGAAGTTTTTTCAGCATTTTGTTGTAGTTCGCTTGTGTTCTATGAGTTATTTTTGCTTAAAAATGTAAACGGTTAAGCGTATAGCGCGCAAAACGATACGAAATTGTCATCGCATGTTTCCATCTCTGTTGCAAAAGAAACAAACTATAAAAGATTGTTCACAGTGGCACTGAAACAGGTTTTGTGCAACAAGAGAAATTTTTTGTGAATAAAAAGCAAATTTGGCCAGAACCTATTTGTCAGGTTCATCAAGTTTTCACCGATGAATTTTAGAATTCCGACCAAAAACAAGAAGCATTTTTTATTTTCAATGGAACCCAAACTATGTTTTTTAATAGCTACAAATCACTGAAAGCAGCAAAGGTAAGTGTATTTTTGACCATTTCATTTGAACTTTCATTGCCTGCCAGGCAATCTGATGAGCTCTAACAGAGCGAAAAAGTTCTACAACTTTATATTTTTAGGTAATAATTTATTCATAAAATATGTCTAAGC
>QLIY01002780.1:0-16315 GCA_003260075.1 Phallusia mammillata | reverse complement strand
CGCGGGCCACTTTAAAAAGGCAAGCGGGCCGCAGGTTCCCCACCCCTGAACTAAAGCTTCGTGGTCATTTAGTGTTAAATGAATCAATGTCACGGAGCTGAGAATCACTGGTTTTAGGCTTTGTGAGTGGTAAAGTGGTATCAAACATGGAACCAACGTTTGTTATCTGACTCGGTAAATAAAGTTTGCTACAAAAGACCACTGTACCTTCGTGTCCAAACTCGATACCCATGCATCGGTAAACATTACTTATGGGCTATAATATTTATGCTTCACATAAGTATTTTGAACGTAAGTAACGTTTAGCAACCCTGCTAGCACGTCACAGTTAAACTTTAGAGATACACGATGACTATTTTTATTGATCTAAAATGCCGTAATACTCCCAAGTTAAAATAAAGTGGATTCAATGTGTTGCTTTCATGTACCTCGGGTCGTGAAGCGTATTAATTAATTTTATCCGATGCGCCTGTTGCGTATAGATATTGCGGTAAACTGTTTGTTGTAAACCTTTCATTAAATTATTTATTGCTTAGCATTGCATTAGGTGTATTTTTGGCCTATGAATTACAAACTAAACTAACGCCAGAAATCAAATGTTTGCACATATTATCCCAAAAAGCGACGCAACAAAATCCCAAAACTTTTGTTCATGCTGTGTACTTGTGTTATAATTGTCCAGTTAAAAAGTTTGCTTTNTCGGGTCGTGAAGCGTATTAATTAATTTTATCCGATGCGCCTGTTGCGTATAGATATTGCGGTAAACTGTTTGTTGTAAACCTTTCATTAAATTATTTATTGCTTAGCATTGCATTAGGTGTATTTTTGGCCTATGAATTACAAACTAAACTAACGCCAGAAATCAAATGTTTGCACATATTCTCCCAAAAAGCGACGCAACAAAATCCCAAAACTTTTGTTCATGCTGTGTACTTGTGTTATAATTGTCCAGTTAAAAAGTTTGCTTTGGTCCGTGGTTGTCTGCATGGTTGGCCCGTTGTTGTCTGAACCTGATAAAAATTGGCCCCTATTACAAAAACTTTGGACACCCCTGCCGTACGGTATAGATCTGTCGTTGTCACTAATTGCCATTTTTATTTTTGCGATAAAAACAGTTTATAAAACCGTTAGGGTGGCCGAACACTGCTACGTCAGATATCGTCACGACATCGGTCGGCGCAAAGTGAATGGTTAAACATTGACTTTTAACTGAAACACTGCAAATATTTGTTTTTCTTGACTTTGTGTTTTCGCAGCCTAATTGCAGTATGAAGCAAACTGCTGTCATATTTCTTGTTGTTGTAACCCTTGTAATAACTGCACTTCTTTACGAATATCCTGAAACATCAATTCCGAGATATTTGACAAAACACGATCGACAAATAAATGCAAAATTTGGAAGTTTCCGATGGAGAAAATATATGCCTGAAATTAAACATTTAACGCAGCAAGCACTTAATAACTGACCATCGCCAAGGTTAGCAAGAAACATTACTCAAGCACACAAATAAGACAACCAAAGAGCGACAGCGTCCGATATTAGTTCAGGCTTGGCATGAATATCCTTTTGTGGACGCACTGTTGTTAATCCCCAGGTATCAATAAATGTCAAATACTTCAGGTCTGACAGCATACCGAGCATTATTTGATTACATCGGTACAAATACCATTCTGTTGGAGGGGGGGGGGCGCAGCCTAATTGCAGTATGAAGCAAACTGCTGTCATATTTCTTGTTGTTGTAACCCTTGTAATAACTGCACTTCTTTACGAATATCCTGAAACANAGTCATTGGAAACAAAATTCGTTACCAAAAGTCATTGGAAACAAAATTCGTTACCAAAAGTCATTGGAAACAAAATTCGTTACCAAAAGTCATTGGAAACAAAATTCGTTACCAAAAGTCATTGGAAACAAAATTCGTTACCAAAAGTCATTGGAAACAAAATTCGTTACCAAAAGTCATTGGAAACAAAATTCGTTACCAAAAGTCATTGGAAACAAAATTCGTTACCAAAAGTCATTGGAAACAAAATTCGTTACCAAAAGTCATTGGAAACAAAATTCGTTACCAAAAGTCATTGGAAACAAAATTCGTTACCAAAAGTCATTGGAAACAAAATTCGTTACCAAAAGTCATTGGAAACAAAATTCGTTACCAAAAGTCATTGGAAACAAAATTCGTTACCAAAAGTCATTGGAAACAAAATTCGTTACCAAAAGTCATTGGAAACAAAATTCGTTACCAAAAGTCATTGGAAACAAAATTCGTTACCAAAAGTCATTGGAAACAAAATTCGTTACCAAAAGTCATTGGAAACAAAATTCGTTACCAAAAGTCATTGGAAACAAAATTCGTTACCAAAAGTCATTGGAAACAAAATTCGTTACCAAAAGTCATTGGAAACAAAATTCGTTACCAAAAGTCATTGGAAACAAAATTCGTTACCAAAAGTCATTGGAAACAAAATTCGTTACCAAAAGTCATTGGAAACAAAATTCGTTACCAAAAGTCATTGGAAACAAAATTCGTTACCAAAAGTCATTGGAAACAAAATTCGTTACCAAAAGTCATTGGAAACAAAATTCGTTACCAAAAGTCATTGGAAACAAAATTCGTTACCAAAAGTCATTGGAAACAAAATTCGTTACCAAAAGTCATTGGAAACAAAATTCGTTACCAAAAGTCATTGGAAACAAAATTCGTTACCAAAAGTCATTGGAAACAAAATTCGTTACCAAAAGTCATTGGAAACAAAATTCGTTACCAAAAGTCATTGGAAACAAAATTCGTTACCAAAAGTCATTGGAAACAAAATTCGTTACCAAAAGTCATTGGAAACAAAATTCGTTACCAAAAGTCATTGGAAACAAAATTCGTTACCAAAAGTCATTGGAAACAAAATTCGTTACCAAAAGTCATTGGAAACAAAATTCGTTACCAAAAGTCATTGGAAACAAAATTCGTTACCAAAAGTCATTGGAAACAAAATTCGTTACCAAAAGTCATTGGAAACAAAATTCGTTACCAAAAGTCATTGGAAACAAAATTCGTTACCAAAAGTCATTGGAAACAAAATTCGTTACCAAAAGTCATTGGAAACAAAATTCGTTACCAAAAGTCATTGGAAACAAAATTCGTTACCAAAAGTCATTGGAAACAAAATTCGTTACCAAAAGTCATTGGAAACAAAATTCGTTACCAAAAGTCATTGGAAACAAAATTCGTTACCAAAAGTCATTGGAAACAAAATTCGTTACCAAAAGTCATTGGAAACAAAATTCGTTACCAAAAGTCATTGGAAACAAAATTCGTTACCAAAAGTCATTGGAAACAAAATTCGTTACCAAAAGTCATTGGAAACAAAATTCGTTACCAAAAGTCATTGGAAACAAAATTCGTTACCAAAAGTCATTGGAAACAAAATTCGTTACCAAAAGTCATTGGAAACAAAATTCGTTACCAAAAGTCATTGGAAACAAAATTCGTTACCAAAAGTCATTGGAAACAAAATTCGTTACCAAAAGTCATTGGAAACAAAATTCGTTACCAAAAGTCATTGGAAACAAAATTCGTTACCAAAAGTCATTGGAAACAAAATTCGTTACCAAAAGTCATTGGAAACAAAATTCGTTACCAAAAGTCATTGGAAACAAAATTCGTTACCAAAAGTCATTGGAAACAAAATTCGTTACCAAAAGTCATTGGAAACAAAATTCGTTACCAAAAGTCATTGGAAACAAAATTCGTTACCAAAAGTCATTGGAAACAAAATTCGTTACCAAAAGTCATTGGAAACAAAATTCGTTACCAAAAGTCATTGGAAACAAAATTCGTTACCAAAAGTCATTGGAAACAAAATTCGTTACCAAAAGTCATTGGAAACAAAATTCGTTACCAAAAGTCATTGGAAACAAAATTCGTTACCAAAAGTCATTGGAAACAAAATTCGTTACCAAAAGTCATTGGAAACAAAATTCGTTACCAAAAGTCATTGGAAACAAAATTCGTTACCAAAAGTCATTGGAAACAAAATTCGTTACCAAAAGTCATTGGAAACAAAATTCGTTACCAAAAGTCATTGGAAACAAAATTCGTTACCAAAAGTCATTGGAAACAAAATTCGTTACCAAAAGTCATTGGAAACAAAATTCGTTACCAAAAGTCATTGGAAACAAAATTCGTTACCAAAAGTCATTGGAAACAAAATTCGTTACCAAAAGTCATTGGAAACAAAATTCGTTACCAAAAGTCATTGGAAACAAAATTCGTTACCAAAAGTCATTGGAAACAAAATTCGTTACCAAAAGTCATTGGAAACAAAATTCGTTACCAAAAGTCATTGGAAACAAAATTCGTTACCAAAAGTCATTGGAAACAAAATTCGTTACCAAAAGTCATTGGAAACAAAATTCGTTACCAAAAGTCATTGGAAACAAAATTCGTTACCAAAAGTCATTGGAAACAAAATTCGTTACCAAAAGTCATTGGAAACAAAATTCGTTACCAAAAGTCATTGGAAACAAAATTCGTTACCAAAAGTCATTGGAAACAAAATTCGTTACCAAAAGTCATTGGAAACAAAATTCGTTACCAAAAGTCATTGGAAACAAAATTCGTTACCAAAAGTCATTGGAAACAAAATTCGTTACCAAAAGTCATTGGAAACAAAATTCGTCACCAAAAGTCATTGGAAACAAAATTCGTCACCAAAAGTCATTGGAAACAAAATTCGTTACCAAAAGTTATTGTAAACAAAATTTTGTTCCATGTTTTATAAACACAATAATATATCCCACTACTACAATCTAAAAGGTCACACAGTCATGTTAACTCTAGTCAAGTAACTTTTCTGGTGCAACTTTTTGCAAAGGTAACTAAATGTGCTACTGTAGTCTTGAGAAGTGAGGTGATTTCAGGATTAAACTTCTCAGAATAATTATTACAAGGCACATAATTTATGTGGCATCATATTTTCTTTGTAGCCCGCAACGAAAGTCACAGCAACAAAACGAAAAGCAAGGGAGCTAGCCATGGCATGATAAAACATGGTAGCTAGGTGGCCAAGGCACAGTAAATTAAAGAAACCAGGTAGCCAAGGCAGGGTAAAACGCAGTGGCTAGGCAGGCATGACATGATAACACGCAGTGGCCAGGTAGCCAAGCCACGATAAAACATAGTAGCCAGGTAGCCAAGGCATGATAAAACACAGTGGCTAGGTAGCCAAGGCACAATAAAACACAGTGGCTAGGTAGCCAAGGCATGATAAAACACAGCAGCCAGGTAGCCAAGGCACAATAAAACACAGTACCCAGGTAGCCAAGACATGATAAAACACAGTAGCTAGGCAGCCAAGGCATGATAAAACACAGTAGCTAGGCAGCCAAGGCACAATAAAACACAGTGGCCAGGTAGCCAAGGCATGATAAAACACAGTGGCTAGGCAGCCAAGGCATGATAAAACACAGAGGCCAGGTAGCCAAGGCACAATAAAACACACTAACCAGGTAGCCAAGGCATGATAAAACATGGTAGCTAGGTAGCCAAGGCATGATAAAACACAGAGGCCAGGTAGCCAAGACATGATAAAACACGGTAGCCAAGTAGCCAAGGCACGATAAAATATAGTAGCCAGGTATGATAAAACACAGTGGCCAGGTAGCCAAGGCACAATAAAACACAGTAGCCAGGTAGCCAAGGCATGATAAAACACAGTAGCTAGGCAGCCAAGGCATGATAAAACACAGAGGCCAGGTAGCCAAAGCATGATAAAACACAGTAGCTAGGCAGCCAAGGCATGATAAAACACAGTAGCTAGGTAGCCAAGGCATGATAAAACACGGTAGCTAGGTAGCCAAGGCACAATAAAACACAGAGGCCAGGTAGCCAAGGCATGATAAAACACAGTAGCCAGGTAGCCAAGGCATGATAAAACACAGAGGCCAGGTAGCCAAGGCATGGTAAAACACAGAAGCTAGGCAGACATGGCATGATAAAACATAGTAGCCAGGTAGCCAAGGCATGATAAAACACAGTAGCTAGCCAGTCAAGACAGGATAAAACACTGGCTAGGCAGCAAAGGCATGATAAAATACAGTAGCTAGGCAGTGAATTTGTATCAAAGGGTGGACTGTGCGGGTTGCAACACAGAAGCTAGGCAGCCAATACTTGACACAGCAGCTAGGTGAGATGTTTGCTTGGGGACGGGCATTCAGTGTCGGAGTGGCGCCGCTCAAATTGTTCTGCAACAAAGTGATTTACTTTGTGGTTTATTTTTGTAGTTTAGAGTCAATATTCATAGTTCTAAGGTGTTAACAGGTAAGACCACACAAAATCTACATGCAAACTTACTAGGTGGTATAACTTTTGCTGGGTAGTAATTAGTGTTTGACCACTTTGCCTCAACAATGTCTCCGAGCTTCACTGACGAAAAATCTTTCAGCGCCTTTCCATAAACTTTTATGCGATGTGGGTTAAAATAAACCATTTCAATGTCATCCTCCAAAAACTTGACTTGAATGAATTTCTGAACTGAGATTTGAAAACAAAAAATCATACACCGCCCAGAGATAATAAACACATAGGCAGATAATTTTACAAAATCTATGCATATATACATGTAGAAATATACATACAAACTGGAGGTAAAATTAAAAAATGCGGAAACCTGATAGCTTAGAAGGACTTGATAGCTGAGCAGGATCTGATAGCTGCACAGGATCTGATAGCTGCACAGGATCTGATAGCTGTACAGGATCTAATAGCTGAGCAGGATCTGATAGCTGAGCAGGATCTGATAGCGGAGCAGGATCTAATAGCTGAGCAGAATCTGATAGCTGAGCAGGATCTGATACCTGAGCAGGATCTGAGAGCTCTGTAGGACTTGATAGCTCAGTAGTACCATTAACAGCTGTAGTGGAATTAGTAGGCTTGGATCCTGCATTGCAAATATACACTCATTATCCTTTGCATTTGTTTGCAAAGATAAATTGCAATAGGTCAACTTCACACATTCATATCTACACAATTCAAAATTATTTGAAAGTATACATTCTTTATGTATTCTGTTTAGGATTCAAGTATAAAAAGCTAGGTCTGTCCAGCAACTACCCCATAAAAAGGTTTCACTACAAATCATATGTATAATTACCTTTGGCTATATTTTCCAATACTTTTCTTGCACTTAGAACTTTCTCATGTGGGTGGCCCACATCATAAAACCTCTCAGCAACCAACACCGAATGGCCCTCTGCTCTCGCTACTGCACTTTGAACTGCTTTGCTTTCACCTTTCATCCTGGTGGCTATCAGTTTTCTGATTTCTGTCACAGTTACTGCCTTGTCGAAAATGAGTGGGGTTGTTTTCAAAAATATTGCATTAAATTGGGAGGATGACATTTTTTGCTTGCAATTTTTTGCAGAGAAAGATGGGAAAACATAATCTCGCTCCTCGCAGTTGCTTTTTAAATACACCCAAATGTGGTTAGAGGTCATCTTTAAAGCATTTAATTCTTCAGTGGATATAACTATGCATCCATGTCGTTTCTTTTCTTTTTGTTCTTCCACCATTATTCTCCACATCCCTTCTTCGACTGCTTTGGCTTCCTGAAGTTCTTTGATTTTCATTCCACCCCCCCCCCCCCCCCCCCCCCCCCCCCCCCCCCCCCCCCCCCCCCCCCCCCCCCCCCCCCCCAACGACATCCAAGTCGACATACTATGCGTGCAAAAATGCTGCCACATATTGTTTTTATCGAGTCCAGTTTCAGACGGCTTTTGTGCATTAATTTTTCTATTTCCTTTTTATGTACACTTTCATACGAAAGAATAGCATTCATTGGAAGTTCCAAGCCTTCAAGGTTAATTCGTGCTTTCTCCTTCACATAACTTTCTCTCTTTTCTTTTCTATGTCTCTGCTTTAACAACCAGTCCTTTACATACACTTTCATTCTCTTCACTGCACCTTTATTGCATTCATTATATTCCAATTGCAGAAACTCCAAAAAATTTAAAAGGGTAGACAAATATACATATTTTGTACCACACAAAATCACAAATCCATTTAAATATGTAATAAAGTGAGAAACAAAGTGTATGTGTACAACCCACACACACACACACACATATATATACATATATATATATCATTCGTTTACTGCAATTGCCAACAGTTATATTTTTATAGTTTCAGTTTTAAAATTATAATGTTCGCAGGTCCTCAATAGTTTTACCTGTCCTTGAAGAAAGCTGTTTCCAATTTTCTGCACAAATATAAACATTAGAAGGGAACAAGTGGATTACTTAACCTTACACAACACATAGCATACCTTTTACACTCCAGATTGGAAAGTTTTATTTTTGCGCGGAGGATATTTTTTTCGTCAAAATAATTGCGCGGATTTTTGCGCGGAATTAAAATTTTCTGCGCGGATTGATAGACTTTTGATTGACAGGTGGATTTAACGATTAACGCAATTTGTATGTAACGCCTGCCAGACTATCCAGCCAACAAAAAGAACAACTAAATAAAGTAATAAACACGACGAATCTTCAGTTTTGCTCTATTGCGCACACGGCTGTTCTGCTAGATTCTACAACTTTTCATTTTCATAACGATTCCAACATTTTAGTGATTTGTTTTATCGGGATAGTTTATGATTGCCAAACTGCTCTTAACTGTTTATAATTATTTGCCATACAGAAAACATTATTTTATGTAACTAGCCCAGCCGACAGTCACTTTATTAGTCAAACAACGTCCTAAAAATACAGATAAATGTACTATTAACGATTACGTTACCGAAATAGAAATGTTATTTCAAGCGTGACGATCGGTAAGTTTCGATGTGCTTGACTGATTTACGTGGATTGTTACTTGTTAGCGAAATAAGGCTTGTGACGACATAGAACTTCATTGTAAAACGAAAATATAAAATTTTAAAAAAGGTTTATTACAGTTACCTACGAAAGCTGTGCTAAGTTGCGCGGACAACATTTTTTTGCGCGGATTACACGTAAAAAGCCTAAATTTGCGCGGATTACAAGGGGAAATCCAAAATATTGTCATTCTTTCCAATCTGGTTTACACTGAACCTTCTTTTTCTTAAATAACCTGTAACACACACAAACATACATGCTATTACACACACACATGCATACATCTTTCCACAGCATATCATACAACTGCTATATACCTAACATATTTTTTGTGTCTGAAACAAACATCAGAATGTGATGATTCGGAAGAATAGTCCAAACTTGACTCATCTAAACTTGAAACATCAGTTTCAGAATCTGACTCGCATGAAGATGTCATATCTTAGCTGCTGAAGAAATACTGTTAAAAGATAATATTAGAACAGTTTCTTTACTTGTGGTAAAAAAAGAACTGAAAAAAGTGTGGTGATATATTCCTAATCAGTTTGACATATTTAGACAAGCTCAGCAACATCTGGCACACCTCCCTCGCGTTTTTACAATCATTATCAACACCTGTATTCTAACTTTCTCATTAAATGCAACGGGATCCGAGATATTTTGTCGCACAAAGTTTCTTGCATCACTTCCAAAAAGACAGCCAGACCATGCGGTGCATGCAATGAATGTGTGTTCGGCGCGAAACTTCTTTCACCTGTGTTGATTATCTGTTGAATTTATGACGTAACAATGAACGGTTTAACCATAGCATACCCATGAGTGGTTTAACATAAATTCAAACGGTTTTTACTGGCCATGTCCGAATTGTGGCCAACAACTATGTACAGAGTTTCAGGTCATTCCAATTAGTGAATCGGAAATGAGAAGCGCACATGGTCATTTTGGGCAGGTCACGACCGTTAAAAGTAAGGCGCGCTGACATACAGACAAAGACCTTTCGGTTATAAAACACGAACGGTTTGACATAAATTCAAACGGTTTTCACTGGCCATCTCCAAATTTCAGTCAGATAGAGCATGGAAAGTTTCAGGTCATTCCAATGAGAGGATCAGAAATGAGAAGCGCACATGGTCATTTTGAGCAGGTCACGACCGTTAAAAGTAAGGCGCGCTGACATACAGACAAAGACCTTTCGGTTATAAAACACGAACGGTTTGACATAAATTCAAACGGTTTTCACTGGCCATCTCCAAATTTCAGTCAGATAGAGCATGGAAAGTTTCAGGTCATTCCAATGAGAGGATCAGAAATGAGAAGCGCACATGGTCATTTTGAGCAGGTCACGACCGTTAAAAGTAAGGCGCGCTGACATACAGACAAAGACCTTTCGGTTATAAAACACGAACGGTTTGACATAAATTCAAACGGTTTTCACTGGCCATCTCCAAATTTCAGTCAGATAGAGCATGGAAAGTTTCAGGTCATTCCAATGAGAGGATCAGAAATGAGAAGCGCACATGGTCATTTTGAGCAGGTCACGACCGTTAAAAGTAAGGCGCGCTGACATACAGACAAAGACCTTTCGGTTATAAAACACGAACGGTTTGACATAAATTCAAACGGTTTTCACTGGCCATCTCCAAATTTCAGTCAGATAGAGCATGGAAAGTTTCAGGTCATTCCAATGAGAGGATCAGAAATGAGAAGCGCACATGGTCATTTTGAGCAGGTCACGACCGTTAAAAGTAAGGCGCGCTGACATACAGACAAAGACCTTTCGGTTATAAAACACGAACGGTTTGACATAAATTCAAACGGTTTTCACTGGCCATCTCCAAATTTCAGTCAGATAGAGCATGGAAAGTTTCAGGTCATTCCAATGAGAGGATCAGAAATGAGAAGCGCACATGGTCATTTTGAGCAGGTCACGACCGTTAAAAGTAAGGCGCGCTGACATACAGACAAAGACCTTTCGGTTATAAAACACGAACGGTTTGACATAAATTCAAACGGTTTTCACTGGCCATCTCCAAATTTCAGTCAGATAGAGCATGGAAAGTTTCAGGTCATTCCAATGAGAGGATCAGAAATGAGAAGCGCACATGGTCATTTTGAGCAGGTCACGACCGTTAAAAGTAAGGCGCGCTGACATACAGACAAAGACCTTTCGGTTATAAAACACGAACGGTTTGACATAAATTCAAACGGTTTTCACTGGCCATCTCCAAATTTCAGTCAGATAGAGCATGGAAAGTTTCAGGTCATTCCAATGAGAGGATCAGAAATGAGAAGCGCACATGGTCATTTTGAGCAGGTCACGACCGTTAAAAGTAAGGCGCGCTGACATACAGACAAAGACCTTTCGGTTATAAAACACGAACGGTTTGACATAAATTCAAACGGTTTTCACTGGCCATCTCCAAATTTCAGTCAGATAGAGCATGGAAAGTTTCAGGTCATTCCAATGAGAGGATCAGAAATGAGAAGCGCACATGGTCATTTTGAGCAGGTCACGACCGTTAAAAGTAAGGCGCGCTGACATACAGACAAAGACCTTTCGGTTATAAAACACGAACGGTTTGACATAAATTCAAACGGTTTTCACTGGCCATCTCCAAATTTCAGTCAGATAGAGCATGGAAAGTTTCAGGTCATTCCAATGAGAGGATCAGAAATGAGAAGCGCACATGGTCATTTTGAGCAGGTCACGACCGTTAAAAGTAAGGCGCGCTGACATACAGACAAAGACCTTTCGGTTATAAAACACGAACGGTTTGACATAAATTCAAACGGTTTTCACTGGCCATCTCCAAATTTCAGTCAGATAGAGCATGGAAAGTTTCAGGTCATTCCAATGAGAGGATCAGAAATGAGAAGCGCACATGGTCATTTTGAGCAGGTCACGACCGTTAAAAGTAAGGCGCGCTGACATACAGACAAAGACCTTTCGGTTATAAAACACGAACGGTTTGACATAAATTCAAACGGTTTTCACTGGCCATCTCCAAATTTCAGTCAGATAGAGCATGGAAAGTTTCAGGTCATTCCAATGAGAGGATCAGAAATGAGAAGCGCACATGGTCATTTTGAGCAGGTCACGACCGTTAAAAGTAAGGCGCGCTGACATACAGACAAAGACCTTTCGGTTATAAAACACGAACGGTTTGACATAAATTCAAACGGTTTTCACTGGCCATCTCCAAATTTCAGTCAGATAGAGCATGGAAAGTTTCAGGTCATTCCAATGAGAGGATCAGAAATGAGAAGCGCACATGGTCATTTTGAGCAGGTCACGACCGTTAAAAGTAAGGCGCGCTGACATACAGACAAAGACCTTTCGGTTATAAAACACGAACGGTTTGACATAAATTCAAACGGTTTTCACTGGCCATCTCCAAATTTCAGTCAGATAGAGCATGGAAAGTTTCAGGTCATTCCAATGAGAGGATCAGAAATGAGAAGCGCACATGGTCATTTTGGGCAGGTCACGACCGTTAAAAGTAAGGCGCGCTGACATACAGACAAGACCTTTCGGCTATAAAACACGAACGGTTTGACATAAATTCAAACCAATTCAAAATTGTGGCCAGTAACAGCGTGCAGGGTCTCAGTTCGTTGTAATAAGCAAATCAAAAACGAAAAACCCACATCTTTATTATTCGCATGGCACGAAAGCTAAAATGACGTGGTGCTGTAGAGCAGTTATCTCAAACATGCGTCCCCTTTAAGAGTTTTTGTGCGGCCCCCGAAGTAACTTCTGGAAGTTATGTATTTTACTCAGGCGAGATACCCTGTCATCCCAGCGAGTTCACACGACACAATCCCTGTCTATTAGTGGTAGATATTAGCGTTTTAATGGGTTAATTCAAATAACCCATCTTTAGAATCAACAATTGTGATTGTTGCGTCATTGTACGCCATTGTTTTCACACAATGCAATGAAGCACAGTTGCATGTTTCACTTTGCTTCACTGTATATCTGCTTGTTATTTATTAAATATTGTTTTTTAATGCAGTTAATGGAATTAATGAATCTTTTACTTTATAATCATGTAATTTTGTTGTTGTCATATTACACTGTAAAAATTGTTTCGATAGTGCGGCCCTTTGACGTACTTGGAAGTCTGTTTTTGACCCTCAAAGTGGTTTGAGTTGACACCCCTGCTGTAGAGATTAGAAAAAGAAAGTGTTGTATGTTTTGTGAACACAATAATATATCCCACTACTACAAACTAAAAGGTCACACAGTCATGTTAACTCTAGTCAAGTAACTTTTGTGGTGCAACTTTTTGCAAAGGTAACTAAATGTGCTACTGTAGTCTTGAGAAGTGAGGTGATTTCAGGATTAAACCACCCAGAATAATTATTACAAGGCACATAATTTATGTGGCATCATATTTATTTTGTATCATGCAACATAAGTCACAGCAACAAAACGAAGAGCAAGGTAGCTAGGTAGTCATGACATGATAAAACACAGTAGGTGGGTAGCCTTGACAAAATAAAACACAGTAGCTAGGTAGCCATGACATGATAAAACACATTAGCTAGGCAGCCATGGCATGATAAAACACAGTGGCCACGTAGCCAACGCACAATAAAACACAGTAGCCAGGTAGCCATGACATGATAAAACACAGTAGCTAGGCAGCCATGACATGAAAAAACATGGTAGCCACGTGGCCATGACATGATAAAACACAGTAGCTAGGCAGCCAAGGCATGATAAAACACAGTAGCTAGGCACCCGAAGCATGATAAAACACAGTAGCCAAGTAGCTAAGGCAGGGTCAGTACAGTAACCAGGTACCCAAGGCACAATAAAACACAGGGTCCAGGTTGTCAAAGTAGCCAGGTAGCCAAGGCAGGGTAAAATACAGTAGCCAGGTAGCTAAGGCACAATAATACATAGTAGCCAGGTATGCAAGGCACAATTAAACATAGTAGCCAGGGAGTCAAGGCATGATAAGATTTGTTTGAATGGGTTGAATGTTAGCATGAGGGCTGAAGCTCATACAACACAGCAGCTAGGTAGCCAATATATGATATACAGCAGCTAGGTGAGATGTTAGCTTGAGGACTGGCATTCAGTGTCAGAGTGGCGCCGTTTTGATTGTTCTGCAATAAAGTGATTTACTTGTAGTTTATTTTCAAAGGCGTGTGCCAGTAAGCTTATTCTTACCAAGTCAATAAATAAGAAAATAGAGTCAATATTCATAACTTTGTTGTAAAGTGTTAACACCACAAGAAATCTGCAAACTTACTGGAGGGAAACTTTAACAAGAAATGCGGATTAACTGAGAGCTCAGTAGGACTTGATAGCTTAGTAGTACCATTGGCAGCTGTGGTGGAATTGGTAGACATGGATCCTGCATTGGAAATATACATCACTTATGTTTTGCAGTTGTTTGCAACTTAAAGTATTCATATATACATGATTCCAATTCTTGGCGCAAATTGTGATGCCATAATCAGAAAATACATACATATTGAAGTATACATTCTTCATGTATTCCGTTCGGGATGCAAGTACGAAAAAATACCTCTGTCAAGCAACCAGCCCATAAAAAAGCTTTCACTTTACATATTATATATATATTACCCTTGGCCATCTTTTCCATTACTTTTCTTGCCCTCAGAACTTTCTTATGTGGGTGGCACACATCTGCTCTTGCCACTGCACTTTGGACTGCTTTGCTTTCACCGTTCATTGTTGTGGCCAGCAGTTTTCTGATTTCTGTAACAGTCTTTTTGACTTGATTGTTGTGTGGAAACTTGCAGTGATGTGTTACATTTATATATTGCTGACCACAGGTGGGGACTGGACATTTTCGCCTTCTTCTAGTACCACCACTGGTTCCACTGCAGGACCCATTGCTTTGTAAAAATACATGAAAAAACTCTTAATGTGCAAACTACACATAGTAAAATACATGTATATATTTCATGTTCATTGGGAGTGTACCAAATTAAATGTCATTTAGATCCTAAGCAGCACATGATGCTCAACAAAATCCAACTACTCAATGATGTCATAATTTGAGTTAGTACATCATGTTGTTCATGTATATCTAATGTAGGCCCTTACTCTGAAAAGTATCCTTGCTTCCTTTTCTTTCCTTGCTTTGTTGGTGGTGTTTTATATCTAGAACAATACACACACATATATTCAAAGACATTTGAATTTATCTCTCTCTCTATATATAAATTTATATAGATGTATCTGTATGTATGATTTATTTACAGTACTACAATTGCTGATATATATATATTACAGAACACACAGCTTACCGTTTACAATGAACGTTCTTTTTCTTTGATAGCCTGTAACACACACAAACATACAGGCTATTACACACACACACATATATATATATATATCTATATCTTTCCACAGCATATCATACAACTGCTATATACCTAACAATTTTTTTGTGTCTGAAACAAACATCAGAATCTGATGATTCGGAAGAATAGTCCAAACTTGACTCATCTAAACTTGAAACATCAGTTTCAGAATCTGACTCGCATGAAGATGTCATATCTTAGCTGCTGAAGAAATACTGTTAAAAGATAATATTAGAACAGTTTCTTTACTTGTGGTAAAAAAAGAACTGAAAAAAGTGCGGTGATATATTCTTAAGCAGTTTAACATATATAGACAAGCTAAGCAACCACTGGCACACCTCCCTTGCGTGTTTACAATCATTCTCAACACCTGTATTCTAACTTTCCCACAAAATACAATGGAATCCGAGATATTTTGTTGCAAAAAGTTTCAAATTGCTCTTTCCTTCAGACAAGAGCTTGCAGTTTTTAGCTATCATCAAACTCTTTAGGATAAATTTTGAAATCTCAATGTCGGAATAGACATTTACAAAAATCGTTACCAAATGTAGAGTTGATTAAGGTTCAAAACACATGTAAAACAATAAATAACACACATAACTATGTGCAATGTGGAGCAAGGCAAAGCATTTTTGCTCATGTCTATTGACAACTAAAAGAACAGTTTTGTTTGTAATTTAGGCCGATGTTAAAAATTATAAAATTGTAGTTGAAGAGTTCAATGATACCCAAAACAGCATTTTGGATCAGCACAAAATGATGCTACACGATGCATGCATCATCTTGTCTGAAGGAAAGAGCCATTCTCGTTGGATTTAGGACAATAATACTTAGAAACGCATAGAATTACTCATATTACACATAAAACATGTATTACAACTCGCAGTTAATATATTTAACACTAACTAGCATAACTGCTGTACGTTTTCGCTAGCGCACCTGCACGTAGTACACCTTAAAGTCAATCTACGCAAATAAAATGTTCATTATACATTAGAATACATTATTCTCAACAAAATACCGAAAAATTACGCCAAAAAATCCAACGATATTTATCGACATTTTTCCACTGTATCCCTATTGCCAGCAGTGCA
>QLIY01002779.1:0-16322 GCA_003260075.1 Phallusia mammillata | reverse complement strand
ACAACAATGCAGATACATTGGGTTGTTTTTCCAGCTCATCTTGGACATCCTTTTGTTGCTCTTCAGTTTTTGAATACTGTTTGCAAAGAAGATTCTGAGATTCTATGCTCAGACCTAAAACTTGTAGCAAAAATACTGGCTTGCATTCTGGGTTAAAGTTTAGAAAAGCATTTGGTCGGGAAGCAATCAACTTTTTCGCATTGGGAAGTAAGCGACAGTTCAGCAGATTCATCAGGATATGGTAAGCTTTTTCCTTTTCATAAAGTGACATGCCATGTGGGTGTTTGGAAAAATCACCTGTTATTTCTGCTTCATCAAGCCCATCAATAACAATCAGTGTGTCTGAAGATTTGTTAATTTCATCTAAAATCGCATCATCTGTTTCTGGTTTGAATTTGTAGCCATGATCAGTGGACACAAGAAGGAACTTTAAAACATTGCATTTTTCCATGAAGTCAACATCACGTATGGAAATATAGAACACAAATGAATGTGGATGTGACTCAATCCAATGCTTTAAAACAAATTTGCAATATGTGGTTTTCCCTATTCCAGCGATTCCTGTTAGACCGGCCACGTTTTGCTGCTGTTTGTTGGTTGTTTCATGTGATGATTTTGCTTTCTCATCATATGAACGTGATGCTTCATCAAATAAACTTTCTGGAGGTATATTTTTTTTGTCAGTTTGTTTTTTGAACAACCAGCTGCTTGTATTTCCAAATTCTTCTTCACTCACATTCTCTTGTTTTGTTGCTTGCATAGGGACATGGTTTGTTATGTCAGCTATTGCTTTTACATATTTAAGGCAAATTTCTTGTAAAGATTGTTTTTCTGAATCTGTTTAAAACACACCAAGTTAACTTTTGATAAAATGTGATATTAACATTGCAAATGAAATTGTTGTGATAAATTATGATTTGTTTTTTGCATTTAGGTCATTCTAATACCAAATCGCCAAAGCAAGTAGAAACATTTAAAAACCAGTTTGAAATCTTTATTCTTAAATTGTCTTGTTTTTGTTAAACCCACTTTACAGGTTTACTAAAGTAATTTATATAGCAGCCTTATACTGGAACTATATGCATGTGATTACCATGATTGTTCAACTTATGCACGCAAATGTTAAAGACAAACCCACACAAGATAAAAAGAAAAAGAATACTAAGTTACCCTCAGTCTTTATGTTGGAGGGCATCTGGGAAGAGTTGACATCTAAACAAAAGATATCAGACATTGAAAAACCTAACAAATTGTTTTACATACAATGCACATGTTGTAGATAGTAACTTTCCTTCAGACTTTCTGTCATAGGCCCTAGTTGCAGGTTTGACCAGTAAACAAAAAATGTTTGTATTAAGGTTGGCCTGATAGTACTGTATCGGCGCCAATACCTTAAAAATGAGTAAACGTGCTTTGGGCCACCAAGTTTAAAGAGCTCTTCTGGCAAATGTGATTTTATTTCGACGTTTCGACGTCCTATACAGGTCGTCTTCATCAGGGTAAATAACACTGAATGCGACTAGTACAGGCACGAGGCCACATTTGTTTAATAATTAATTTCTTTCTTCCTTTGTTTACCATACACTGTACAAGGCAAATGCAGTGGTAATTACTCTGATGAAGGTGGCCTTTATGCTGTGTCGGTGCATAAATACAATTGCCAGAAGAACTATTTAAAGTTGATATTATTATATAAGTTTCTTATATATCAATTATACTTATGCAAAAATTATTAAAGCTTGTATAAGTTTGTTGTTTATTTGTTTGTTTCATTTTTATCCTCGGTGGGCGAGCAACACCTAACTGTGTTATGCTCACAATAAGTCTGCCGTTGAGCTGCCTGTTTTTATTGCAAGTCTGTTGAATATTTTTTTAATTGATTTTTTCGGTTTTAAGCAATTGGTGACTTCAATTTAGTTCAACCCATTGGAAACCACTGGGTTGGAGGAATGGTGCTTAAGTTTCTTGCTCAGGGAAACACAAGCGACTGAGAAAGGATTAGAACCAATGACCTTGTGATCACAAGATGGTTGCGCTAACCACTCGGTCAACTTAGTGGCTGCAGTAAATTTAACTTTTGATATTTAAAGAAAATCCACTTGTAAACACCAAGTAAAACAAATATTCACATTTCCTTATACTTTTTTAACCATAGTTTCAGTTTGAATGCTGCTATTAGTGAAGTGCACAAAACAAAAAAATGGTCTAATGTGAAAAAAATACTTTGGCTGTCCAAGTAAAAAAGTCCTAAAGTGCACCAAAACAAGGGGGGGGGGGGGGGGGGGGGGGGGGGGGGGGGGGGGGGGAATAACTTACTTTGATCTCTGCCAGCCACATAAAAGTTAGTTGTCCCCATGTAACTTCCAGAAATATTAAGAACAATAACGGATTTGGCTGAAAAAACAATTGATCCAGCAAAGTGTTTTTTTTTTGTAATACAGTTTAAAACTCAAGTGACAAAATCCATGCAAAATCATATATGTAAACATATTTTAACTAACCTTGTTGGGAAGGGGGTTGTAATGCCTGAGGAGTAAGTTGCTGCAAAAACAAACAATATAATTAGAGTATAAACATGTAGATTGTCTTGAGTGTTTGTGGCCCTTTATTCTGTATCACAACATATGACTCAAATAATGATAACATCTAACACTCCGAGCCAGCTTAGCCGAAGCCACAACAGGGGTTCAGAGAGGGCTTAGCGGACTAAACATGTCCATAACAAAAGCAAACCTTAGGGAATGTAACAAATGAACTTTATCCATGCAATAAGGTTATTACTACAATTTATCATAAACAACTAGCTACCATTAATTTATCAACTAATCTAAGTGTTTGAGCCCCAAATTCTGTATAAAGGTTACTATTTGTGGTAACGTCTAAAACTGCAAGCCCACTTAGCCTAATGCATTAACAGAGACTAAGCGAGGGTTTGGGTGGACTTGACAGGTCCATAACAAGGGCTCAGAGAGGGTTTGGGGGACTAAACAGTGCCATGACAGAGCATAACCAAATGCTTGAAGCAGTAGTTCTCAAACTGTGTGCCGTGACACCCTGGTGCATCATTTCTTCCAAGGATGTCGCAGAATAGTTCAGTTTCGTGGCTTTTTGTTGTTGTATCATTAAAAACAACTTTGATAATAAGTTTCCTTATTAACTTTTATTTGCTGGTGCGACGCAAGTACAGAAAACTTTTCCAGAGGCATCACAACAAAAAAAGTTTGATACCCACTGGCTTAGAGGACTAATCCAGGCCAAAGGGACCTTAGTGTGGAGGGCGCGGGTTATTATGATGTTCAATTCTGCATACAGATTTTTTGATTTTTGATATTATGAAATCAAATTTATTGACAGCAATAAGGTCACAATATGACACAGTCTTCATTTAAAGTTTACTAGCACTACACTTTACACAACTATTAACACAAAGATGTTAATTCTCAGTAAACATTTTGCACAGGTCAACTTGTATATGTTGGTAAACACACACTGAATTACACAGTATACAAAAGGGACAATTATACATTTTATTGGATGCTTGCCCAAGTAACGTATTGGTAGTCAAACCAAGTGTATTGCTATATTAGCAAGATCATTTAATACATTCATTTTTTGGAAGAGTACATGAGTACAACTATGTGGCATACAGTGTTTTGTTAAAAAAAATAATTGTCCTAATTTGTAAATGTTGACCCCAAACAAAGGTCTGCAAGCCTTAGAATTCATTTATTATGAAATAAGAAATTTCTTATTAATATTTCTAAACAAATACAAGATTTTAACAATTAATTTAATAAAGTTTTGGGGGGGGGGTAATCTAAATAAGTTTTACCTCACTTATCCCACTGGTCCCAGGTTCCATGTTTCTTTGTTCAGACATCTCAGCTTTGGAGGATTATTTTTTGCATGCAAAATGCAAACTACAGTTTAGACACTCTGATCAAAAATATAAAAAAGGTGTGAATAAGAATTGTGCCATAACGCGTGAAGATGTGCAACTGTTAATGAAAACAACCAAGAGCATTATATACAAATTTAAACAACACAACTACTACAAGTGTTGCTTATAGTTGCTAAATATACATTTTACTAAAGTGACGTTTTAAAATTTGTGATTTACAAAAACTGACAACTTTCCAAATAGACGTAAAAAGCGACATGTGATGACAACTTTCATTTTGTAAACAATGCAGAAATTAATAATAAGCTCAAACTTTCTTTACTAATAAAATAGTCTTCATTAGGGCTAAAAGATAGCAACAATTAGCAAACATTTACTGGTAATTTAAAATTTAAACAATTTGATCTACACTGGTAACAGGGGATAGTGTCACTACGGTAAAGCAAGTTTTAAAAAAAAACAGGTGCATATTGGCTAATATTGGATTTGCTTTGGTTTGTGAATTTACATTGTGAAGTAAAATCAAACTTTAGGGTCCTTCATAAAATACTTAGTGACACTGCATTTGAGATGTGTTAGGGAAAATTAAAAGTGCAAATTTAGATTTGTTTGGTTCAGTTGTTTAAGTAGTTTCTGGAGCAAGTAAAATTAGTTGAAAGGCTGGATTTTATGCTGACATTATGGTAAAAACGCTCTATGGAAAGTAAAATAATTAAACTATGATCGGCAGCTGCTTTAACAAGTGCTGCATTGATGCAAAACTTAGAGTATTTCATGTTAATTTTTGTACTTCCTATCAACATGACAGTGCCAGCCAGAAGCGACAAATAAATAGGTGTTTATTGCATTGACGTCAAACGTTGTCAATGCGACCAGCGCAGAGAACTAAATTTGTTTCGTAAATTGCTTAAACAAACTGGAATCTCAGTTGAAACGAATTTCCGAGAATTTTTTACGATTGTGTGAATAATGCACTCGTAACAATTCAAGAGATTGTTCTGCTAGCGAGTTTGTAATTTGAACAAAAACAAGTAACGTTTGGACGCCACACTTTACCCAAAAAGATTTTACAGATTTTGTAAAAAGTGTAAACGTAATTGGAAAACAATTACTAATCGGGATTTCCCTTTTTGTTAACCCCCACGTGTCCATAAAAATAGTTTATTTTTGCTAAAAACATTGTTGCAGTGCTAAGATACATAAAATTATTGGCTTGCATATTCTTGCTAAATATTAAAATACCTCAGTAAGTTAGACGCACATGACACATTACTCAGAAAGTAGCCTAACTAAAAACGAAATGGCCAAGTTCAAATGTGAACGATAAAGTCCGTGTAGTCGCTTGTACTTTCGTAATAACTTTCGTAAAGAATCGAATTAAGTTATGGTAAACATGCAATTCAGGTTAATTGCAAATAATAAGTTTTTGATTTAGGCAACTACGCTGTCAACGGCCCCCTTTTCGAACATGATGCGACATTTCTTTTCTCTCCTCATTTTCCACAGTTCTCTTGCTCTGCTGCTGGCATCATATAACGTGCGATTAATAACAAAGAAAATTAAACTGATTATAAACACTAATTATCAATTAAGCTTATATCAAGTACAAATTGGGTAAGTTACCACTTTTTAAATTTTTTAATTAGAATCGCCTGAAATCACAATTGTGTCCAACTTAGCATAAATTCAACTTTTTTCGAATGCGCTTATTGAAACTACAAGTTGCTGGATTTCCTAGCGAGACTAAAATATCTGCTTACGTGGCAAGGCGAGGGCAACAAACCCATGCTAAGTTGATGTGCGTTGAGGCGTTAGTCGAGTCTGTAGCTGAAAAAAGCTGCGCAACGTTGACATCATATGAAGAGCGACCGCTTTAAAAAATCGTCTTTTACTGTTGCCTACTAAATCACAACATAACGGAACTTAATTAAACCAAAAAAACAAGGAAAAAAATAATTCTGTGTAACATTTACGTGTTACGTAGCGTAAAAGATTAAGGGCAACACGCGTCGCAGCAACAACGTTATTAAATTATTTTAGGCAAACCCCAAAACAGGTGAGTTTGACGTGGAACAAAATAATGAATTTTGCTTCGCGGTTGCTGAGTTCGTACTAAGATGAGGACAACGTAAAAGTTACAAACACCGCTTTCATATGTTTGGTCTACGCACATGCTTATAATTTGTACGCTAACAGTTTTTCAGATTCTAAAAAATTTCCACTGTTTTTGGCATTTAGCTTAACTTCAAGTGACTACACGAATAAATGAATCGAAAAGGGAAGGGAGAACGTAAGAAACGAATCACGCGAAAAAGTATGGAGAAACTAAGCGCATGGAGCAAACGTTGTTGGAATAAGTCAAGTGAAACCTGAACCAATCACCTTTGTCAGGGAAAGAATGCGGCTGCATACCTGCAAACGAACAAATAACTTGTGTTTTTCCAATTCGCCGTGGCGCTGTGCATGTAATTCACCCACGCAACTTGAAAACATATTTGTTTGATTGTATTATAGCCACGTAAGTCGGGATGCGCCTGAAAACATACTTTAAGCTTTTTGGGGGGGGGGGATGGAGAATACGTCACTTCCACATTTTGAGTTGAGTCTATTTATTTTACTCGCGAAAAACCTTTGAATACTTGTTTGTTTTCTTAGTTTCTACGATATTTTTTTGTAAATTCTGCAGTAAAAAGCTTCATGTGCTTATTAAAACTACAAGTAGATAGATTTTCTAAAGCGACTAAAATGTCTGCCTACGTGGCGAGGCGAGGGCAACAAACCCATGCTAAGTTGATGTGCGTTGGGGCGTTGGCCGAGTCTGCAGCTAAAAAAAGCTTCGCAACGTTGACATCATATAAAGAGCGACCGCTTTGAATAATCGCCTTTTACTGTTGCCTACTAAATCACAACATAAGGGAATTTAATTAAACCAAAAAAAAAAACAAGAAAAAATAATTCTGTGTAGCATTTACGTGTTACGTAGAGTAACAGATTAAGGGCCACACACGTCACAACAACAACGTTATCAAATTATTTCAGGCAAACCCCAAAACAGGTAAGTTTAATGCGGAACAAAATAGTGAATTTTGCTTCGCGGTTGCTGAGTTCGTACTGAGATGCGCACAACGTAAAAGTTACAAACACCGCTTTCATATGTTTGGTCAGCACACATGCTTCTTATTTGTACGCTAACAGTTTGTTTAGATTCTAATAAATTTCTACTGTTTTTGCCTTTCGGCTTAACTTCAAGTGACTGCACGAATAAATGAACCGAAAACGGAACTAAGTTCTCAAAAGCGACAAGAAAAAACCTATGGTTCCTCCGCGCGGTAAAACGGGGCAAGATCACCCCGCTACTCCTCAATGAAAAGGGAGAACATAAAAAACGAATCACGCGAAAAAAATGGAGAGNTAAACTAAGCGCATGGAGCAAACGTTGTCGGAACAAGTCAAGTGAAACATGAACCAATCACCCTTGTCGACGAAAGAATGCGACTGCACACCTGCAAACGAACAAACAACTTGTGTTTTTCCAATCCGCTGTGGCGCCATACGTGTAATTCACCCACGCAACTTGAAAACATATTTGGTATTTGTTTCATTGTAGCATAGCCACGTAAGTCGGGATGCGCCTGAAAACATACTTTAAGCTTTTTTTCTAGCAAAATATAGCTTGTTGTTGTTAACCCAACCAACATAACAGTTAGTTTTATTCGAACAGGTTTATTCCAGAAAATGCTAAACAAACGTTGTTTCAACCAGGTTGCATATTTAGCAAAGTTATCGCCCTACCGATGCAGTGCTAGACAAAAATACTGGTCCTTTTTAATTTAATTGTAATATTTGCTGACGTTTTGCCCTCAAGAAACATTGAGTTTCTGCAGACCGTAAAAATAATATGACAAAAACAGCGGGGTGGGGGGGGGGACTACTGATAAAAGAACTTTTACATGGAATCTATAGGTTTTGGTAACACCCGTTTGTTAAGGTTTCATTGCCACTTTGGGGGGGGGGTAGCAAACGATGTCACATAATTTATTGTTGTTAACCCAACCAACATAACAGTTAGTTTTATTCGAACAGGTTGGGGGGGGGGATAAAACTAAAGGGCGCAAACAAGTGACAGTTCATAAGTTAACTTATTGTTCGATGGTTGTTGGGGACTTAGGCACCAAAATTGCGCGTAAAACCGGTCTCAAGTCCTTTCCATCATGGTGATTGAGACTATTTGAATTGGAATTAGGGGGGGGGGGTAAAACTAAAGGGCGAAAACAAGTGACAGTTCATAAGTTAACTTATTGTTCGATGGTTGCTGGGGACTTAGGCACCAAAATTGCGCGTAAAACCGGACTCAAGTCCTTTCCATCATGGTGATTGAGACTATTTGAATTGGAATTAATAAAGGAACTTTCCAACACCAATACGAGAAGTGTTCTTTAGCTTGTACGAAGTAGCCTACACAACGTCATAATCACAGCAGGACTACTGATAAAAGAACTTTTACATGGAATCTATAGGTTTTGGTAACACCCGTTTGTTAAGGTTTCATTGCCACTTTTACCCCTACATCAGTTAAGATTCGTTTTAGGCGCTCAAAGCCAAATTCCTTATCGCAAACCGAACGCCGACATTTTAAACTAATTTGACCGTGACCAACACAAACCGGGCGCGAACGCTCAGCACTTCGCAACAATACCTATTTCTTTAATTGTATTCATAGCTGAGGATTGAAAATGTAAAACACGTATTTAGCCTATTGCAGATGGATTCAGCAGAACAATTAAAGCCGTTGGCCAAAAACTGAATGCGTGTTCTCGTTACTCGTGTTCCGTTTTTAAGTCATAGATTACAAAGGAGAACTTCCTCTCCGCATAAAGTTCTTGCCCAACTGTCGCTCTTTGATTTTGTGGAAGTAACAAACGAACTCGTTTTCTTGTGACTTTTAAACGCGTCATTTATTTAAATTGTCTGGTTGTGAAACACATAATATAATAATTCCCAAACTAAAACTGTTTTAAGGATGTTTTAGAAGTATTAAATGCTTTCTTCTTATTAACTACGCAGCCTTCCCCCATAGAATATGCTTCGACTGGTTTAAATTGCAATTTTATTTGAAAAAAATTTCAACGTATGTTTTCTATTTTTTACCAACGATTGTTGCCAATCCGGATCCGCAGAGAGTTTGCACAGAGTTTGTTAAGAAAAAAACATTGATTGAAAGAAAATGTTTAAGACAAGTAAAACCTCAAAATAAAACTAAATTGTTACGTTTTGTTTTTGCTTAAATAGGTTTAATATAGTTCTACAGCATTGGTTTGTTTTAAATATTTTCTTGGTATTGTGTTTTAAAATAATTCCAGCTTAATCGAAATGAACAGAAATATCTTGTATTGTTGTTTAGAAAATACGACGGTGACACACGAGTTATACTATTGTTTTAATGAATGAGTAACTTGACCAGAGCCACTATACATAGGCTCTGATGTAACTTAAAAAAATGTCAGGAGAGCAAGAAATGCGTTTTGCGCTCAACTGTATGTGATGGAAATGCGTGCAATGGTTGCCTGGAAGATGACGATTGGCAGAATGGAGGTGGATTTAAATGTGTCAAAAATGGAAGACATCCTTGTTTACCGCAACAACTATTGACTGTGGAATAATCATATGATTGACATGAGTAAAGATACTCTTGTAGCCTTGATCACTTCATGTTAGTGTCACCTCATCAAGTTTGTGTAGCAATAATCAATTTTAGATGAGGCCCTGTGTAGAAAATCCAGTTTCGGACATTAATTGTCATGTGAAACTTCAACCTCCAAGGTGAAAGTTTATCTGATGTTTTAGTAACTTTGTGGCAAACTGGCCTAAATTTGCACATAACCTAATTTTTTTACGAAGTAAATCTATAGGCAGGGTTGCCTTACCGTCCTTATTTCTAAGATTTGTCCTTATTTTGAAGGGCTATGTTTTAGAAAAGTTCATTGTCCTTATTTCTAAGAAATGTCCTTACTTTTGACTTAAGTCCTTTTTTGTCTTATTTTCAACAATTACAAGTCA
Organism: Phallusia mammillata; assembly: GCA_003260075.1. NCBI lineage: Eukaryota > Metazoa > Chordata > Ascidiacea > Phlebobranchia > Ascidiidae > Phallusia > Phallusia mammillata. Next base: position 6,364 of record QLIY01002779.1, on the reverse strand, counting down.
AATCCCACTATAAGTAAAAGTAAACCTACTCCTGAGCTGTTGTAAGATGCACGAAGTATTGTTTACGAACAAGGAGTTGCTGGAACAGATTGTTTCTGGCCGGGGGGGGGGGATATGTAATGGCTTGTAAAATGCGTTCGAAAACGTTTGTTTCGTTTTAAATAAAAAAATATTTTTTGGTTGTCCTTATTTTTGGTTTCAAGTCAATGGCAACCCTGTCTATAGGTTACTACTTCTTATTTGAAGTACCTTGCCATAAAGATAACCTTGTTTTTGCCTCCGAAAGTATACAACAAGTTTGCCTTGCATTGATTTCTTGGGTGGCAGGGTGGCATGCTACCCCACTTAAAATCTGTAGGGAAGCAGCTATTATAAAATAGGAATGCTGGCACCCTAGAATTTTTCTTCATCTATATTTATATTTGTGGATTCTAATGTGTGTTTCTTTAATTGACCCATGCTCCTTTTAACAGCCCTCTTTCTTCAAGCATGTGCAAAGCAAACAACTTAATATTTTGTTTTTAAACAGAGCGGGACACCCATTTCACACTACTCTTGCCAGTGATTGTTGTCAAATTTGCTTCATCAGTGCAAGAATTTCGAACAAGGTGAAATAAGTAACTGATATTAATTAGTTTTGTGCAATTTTTCTTTGCTAAAACAAGTCCTAGCACCACAAATATGTTAACGCAATTTAATGTCAAGTGGTAAAATAAACCTGTTGTTGTACTTACATAAACTCAGACTGATCGCTGTAATGTCTGAGGGCACATATCTAATGTAAATTATACCTGTTGAAACTGCAGCATGTTGCTTCAAAAAATTTTACGAGTAAAGTTATTTGAATGGTTTGTGTAAGGTAAACATAAAACAGTTGTGTAAGGTAAACATAAAAAAAACGTAAAACACATTTACGTTTTTTACTTTTTAAACCAACCCATTTCATTACAGATAACACATTGCCCCAGAACCAGATTATTGTCATGCCTCCAATCAGCCCCATCGCAGCAAAAACAGATTATGACGTCAGAACCATCAAACAAGTTTGATGACGTAACGTTAAAGGGTGGCACATCCCAGTTAAGCAAGTTGGTGAGTTTTACATGTGTTTATGCACTGACAATATTGGTGATAACAAGTTATAAACCTTAACGCGCATGTGGCATTTGGTGAAGCCAGATAGATCCCATAAAAAAAAACACTTGGCTTTAATCAGCGGTTCTTAACCTTGTTTGTCCACGTGCATTAGTTGGTATGTAACTCTTTCATATTTTTCAAAATTCTACAATTGAACAGCGGCATATTCTGAATACAAATAAGATCTTGGGAAGACATGAACCTTTTGCGGTCTCGTCAAAATCGCCTAACGAGTGCCAGTTTGGGAAAGGCTGCGTGGGGGGGGGGGAGATCGTAAGAAGACATGAACCTTTTGTGGTCTCGTCAAAATCGCCTAACGAGTGCCAGTTTGGGAAAGGCTGCGTCAGGGCTTGTAACCCATGCGACTTTTGAGCATGATTATTAAAATCTAAGTATATAAACAGACTTTAATTAAAATTATCCGGCTCGCAGTTAAAAAACTGACAACTAAAAACTTTGCCACATATCGCCTTGTTTAAAATTTGTGTTACGCTATAACAGTGGTTCTTAAACTTTTTCGGCCGCGACCCAAATCTGAGTTTTATGAACATCTCAATAAAACTGCAAATTTTTCTTCAAAATATCTTCAAAGCACGGCTCTTTTTTTCATTCGGGAGATCACTTGATATTTTATATTGAGTGAAAGGTTTTTTATTCGACTTTTAACTGTGCTGTTCGATAACGAGACGGACGACGATTTCGAGGCTTAACGAGCTCTTCAAATGAGTTTGATTCGTTCGACAACACTGCATAACACAGCACATACCGCGGCTTTGCAGCACCATGATCATTGATAGAAGTGAATCCCAAATCTAAAAACTTTTTCTTGTACGATTACTTACTCATCCTTAAACGCGAACTGTTACATTTCCACGTTCAGTTTCGCATGATTAACTTGTCTTATTATTTCCCATGTTATGTCGTTACATTTGCCATGTGCGTAACAGAAGTGTCTGTATTTGCCATGTGTCTGTATGGGGTAATGATTGGTTCATTTTCCTGTATAACGTGGTCTAATGAGGTTGACTTTACTTCTGCATTAAATAAGTTCGTTTGTGTTTACTTAATGCAGAAAAAAATTCGTTTGGGCAGAATTGAATCACCATAGCGCGACCTCTTTTTTGACCCTGCGTGACCCATGTTTGGGTCGCGACCCATACTTTAAGAACCACTGCGCTATAAGGTATATGCATCATATTATTTGTTGCTTTTTGTTTTTGCAAACGATACACTACATTTGCGGGGGGGGGGGTAGGGGTAGGTGAGTCCAAAGTTAAATACATTTGTTTATTTAACTTTTGCTCCCCCCCTGGAATGTCTGGCGCCCCCTAGGGGGGAGGGGAGGGTGTCCCCCTGGTTAATAACCACTGGCTTTAGTTAAGATAAACATAAATTCATAACTGGGATCAGCCCTGAAGCATCTATGCAGACCAGCAATCACAGCTAGATTTTTCTAGCCTACGCCCTGCCATATGGTGGTGAATGCTTGGTGACTGGCTGATTCAGGATGGCGCCTTCAATGGGCCTGGCGTACTGTGATCACACACCTGTGAAAATGTTTTTGTTTAAAAATGTGAAATAAGCTATGCATATGAGGGAATTTGGTTTTTGTCTGCAATAAGCACATGTTTTAAGTAACCTAACACAAAACGAAGTCTTTTTGTATTGTGTGTGAAAAATATAAAAATAGTAATACATGGCTACGCTAGCCAATGAGGCCGATCTTTCGTCACCAGTTGCACTGATGAGACCTGATAGGTCGAAACAGTGTGCAATGTCTGCAGCTAATGTATTTCTTGTTTTAATAGAGTCCAACTGACATATGGGCCATACCCAGCAGTGCTTCTCGATGCATGGGACATATACAACAAAACGAAGACGTCAGAAAATGATCGGCCTTTTTTGCCTGACCCAAACCAGCATTATGTTTTGTTTGAATTTGCTGATGGCGGAATTGATGTTGAACATTTTAAGTTCAATAATGCATCCCAGGTATTGTTTTTATTCTATTGTAATCCACACTAGCAAAGCTACCAGCTTTTTGATTAGAAATTGATCTACTAAGGTTTCCTAAGGTGTCTAATTGTTCTGGCCAAGTTATGGCATTAATCAGGTTGGCCGGGCACGGCTTTTCAGCTTGCTGCTCCCAACAAACAGGAGTGTTGTAAAGTGGCTACATTAGCCCATATCTTTCATCACCAGCTGCACTGAGACCTTGTCGGTGGAAACAGTGTACACTGTCTGCAGCTTATCACATACTTTCACCAACAAAGTACTAAGTAAAAAACACTTCATTTTTCAGTCACTTTCAGCTTTGAAGCAGACCATCAGTGGGTAAGCAGTGGCCGAGCATACTTTAATGTTAGTTTTGTAACTTTCCAATGTCCATCTGTGATCTTTCCAAAGACCAGCGCTTTATAAACTATACAGGCCCCAGAAGTACGGGTTTTTCCACCATCTAACGCATTTCAAACTAATCATTTTGGTTCTTCGATACCCTTTCGAACACCAGTTTAGGTTGTTAGCATGGTTGAATACGCACATTTAATGCATTAAATGCAGGTCAGTTTGTGAAACTGCTCTGCCAAGCATCAAAAACAACGATGCTCGGCACCGAGCACTCAGGTTCTGGCTCAGGTTGACCCATCCCTAGTGTTTGGTATTTCAATCTAAGCTGGAAATTCAATAAACTTGTAGTTTGCACCAAAATACTGCATGGAGTTGATAGATTTCACTTAGTTTTTAGTGGATTTTAAATAGTGGATTTACATTTTAAATTGGCCATCAACTATGTGTTTTGGTTGTTGTTTCAAGGTGGGATTTCCCTGTATCAAGACTTATCGAATGACGAGGAATTGTTCAATGCCGATTCAAATGTGGATTATCAGTTTAAAATATACAGAATGATGCGAGATGAATTGGGAAATGATTGGTCGCTTTTTCGACCCAGAACTAATGTTTTATGGATCCACTACCTCATTGATAAGTTGATCAACCAGGTGTGTTGAAATTTTATGGAACTCAATAGGTGAATAAAAAAATTAGACCTAATTTAAATTCAAATCTCTGACTTTGCAACCCTGTTACTCTGTATCTAAGGGGCAATTTGCTCTGGCCACTTGTTTAGACAAATAAATGTTTGGCCAAACCCATTGATTCTATTATTTTGCTGTAAAGATAGGTGTTATCCCATTGATTCTATTATTTTGCTGTGAAGATAAACTATGACACTTTTTGTGAATGTTTTCAGGTCCATTATAAATCAAAGTGAAGCAAAATCCACCGTCAGTCGATTCAAACAATGCGGCAACTCTCGAAAACAATTTTAACATTCGCTTCGTGTCAGGAGATTGTGGAAAAAAGTTCACTTTTCAACTGATGACAGGCCTGCCACTTATCTCAATGTTATCACTGTGCTTTTAGTGATTTGTGCAATCGCTGTGACTACAATCATGATTGTGATATAACTTGTTCTTGTAGCATAGCAAAATTTTGCATCTTGTCGCTGTTGGTGGATTTCAACCCCGGGCAATACATATGGTGCTGCACTCTGGTTCTGGATTTTTATGAATTTGTAATGGAAATATATTCATAACCTTGCAGCTACTAGAACCTGTCCAGCTTTAATCGGTAATCATACTGATAATCTTTACAATTTAAAACAATTTCATTTATATTGACCATGACAGATAGGTAAACTTAAGTGAACATTTGACTTAAAACTCACAGTTATGAACATAAAGATAATAACAGGTAAGCCAATAGAAATTCACACAAAGATTTAAAAGCAGCTATAAAATAAAAGACAANAAAATGAAAGACAAATCGGCCTGGAAAGATATCATTGTTACTTCACAATGATAACATACAAAAAAATCATTTGGCAGTAAAAAAATAAATAAATCCACAAAATATAAATTTGCATACCAGAACCAAACTGCAGCAGTATCACGAGCAATTCTTNGTGCAACTTAATACACCGCCGGTGACATAAGGGACCTTGGAAAGCTTCAAGCTTGGAGTTTGGAACGTCACAATGCACTGAGCATTAACGTGAGATGGTTGGTGTTATACCAAACAACATTTGCATTTGACCCATCCCCACGGCAAACATATCTTATACAAAGATGTAAATTAATATGCATCTTTTAACATGATAATGTTGGGTATTGTTTAAAACTACAAGCCTGCTTAGTTCATCATTAATCTTTGCTACAATGGAGCAGCTAATATCCATTAGCTATATCCATTATTGTACATTAAAAATGGTCGGCCAAACAGGATAGAGTTTTGACTTGCCTAAATTGATGTGTTATCCCATTTGATCTAATATGTTGCAGTAAAGATAAACTATTAAAATTTTTTAAATTTTTTAAGGTCCTTTATAAATCAAAGCGAAGCAAATTCCACCGTCAGTCGATTCAAACAATGCGGCAAATCTCAAAAACAATTTTAACATTTGCTTCGTGTCAGCAGATTGTGGAAAAAAGTTCAATTTTCAACAGATGACAGGCCTGCTACTTATCTCAATGTTATCACTGTGCTTTTAGTGATTTGTGCAATTGCTGTGACTAAAATTATGATTGTGATGTTACTTGTTTTCGTTGCATGACAATATTTTGCATCTCCTCGCTGTTGGTGGATTTAAACTCTGTGCAACAGGCCATGAATCAGTTGGTGCTACTCTCTGGTTCAATATTTTTATGAATAGTTAAATAATATACTTGTAACCTCAAAGCTGTCATGCCCTTCAACCATAAAGAATTTTTTTATGTCGTTGAGATTGATGAAAAACAGGGCAACGCTTAAGGTCAGTTTGCCTGAACAACTGGTCGTCATAATTTTACAAACTGTTATATATTCAGTTCCATTAATCTGTTGTGTATTTTGGTCAAAGTAAGTTATAAATGACAAAGAAACTATTTAAATCTGCTTTATTGGCACAACAAGCCACAAACTTAAGATAAATGCATTTGTCATACATATGTACTGTTGGCATGGTGACAGTTGACTACTTTAATGGGTTCAGTTATGCTAGGAAAAAACATCCACAAAATATAAAACTTGGTTGGTTTTATTTGTGCTCTTCAAGCTGCATGTGTCAAAAGAACCCAATTTCAAAGCAAAAAAAACAAATCTCTAAGCCGATGAAAAAATCAAGAGGATTTGGTTTGTAAAGAACAAATGAACGAGCGAGTATTATTCAAAAAGTGATGGCAGGCAACAA
>QLIY01002775.1:0-16349 GCA_003260075.1 Phallusia mammillata | reverse complement strand
GCCGAGCAGTTTTACATTAACATTTAAATTTTGTTTAACTCAAGAACAACAGTCTATGGATGATTTTCGTGGATATCATAAATAACAGTAATACCTAAAAGTTAATCAATGTCACACCTACAAAATGTTTGAAGTCAAGTTTATTTTAATGACAGTCTCAACTGCTCGATGCTTATCAAACCATAAAAAAAGTCTGTGTATCAATGCAAAATGTTTGAGCACTTACTCCTTTACGCCACCTAGCGATCGTGTTTGTTTAAATACGAAATGACCTATACGGTAGTTATGCTTCGTAACGCTCTTGTTTATTGTTCATTTAGAAAATTTTGTCACCCTAGTTTTTTTTTAAAGTCGCCAACCGATTTGTTACTTTTATGATTCTAACTCTCGTCTACTTGCGCGAGTTAAAATCTCGAATGCCAACAACACAAAACAGTTTGGGGTGGGTTCGGGTACGACTAATAAAAAAGCAGTCGAAATTTTGTCACCCTAGTTTTTTTATAAGTCCCCCCCCCCCCCCCCCCCCCCCCCCCCCCCCCCCCCCCCCCCCCCCCGTTAGTTTTATGATTCTAACGCTGTCTACTTGCGCGAGTCACAATCTCAAATTCCAACAACACAAAACAGTTGGGGTGCGGTTCGGGTACGACTAATAAAAAAGAAGTCGAAAAAACACCCAGTTGTCGTCATACAGCCACGCTACAGAATCGTACAATGCGCGACAACAATGATTGCAATGGTTGACATGTGGTCGAATTCTCGCGCCACTACATGCGTTTTTCTTCGGAGGCCGTCCTCCTCTTGGAGGTTGTGCAACTTGAACAGGTATAGTCGACCTGTGCCGACTTAAGTCTATTAACCGAAACAGTTTGAGGTCGTCCAACCCAATCCACTCTGAAAACTTTGGGCCAGCCCCAATGACTATGTTTGGCATTGATCATTTTTCAGGTATCACTGTGCCTTATAACATCCACAAGGACCATCCATAAGCTGCTCTTTTTCGAGTTTAGCAAAATTTCAAGGTAAATGTAAAACTTCTCGGCACATTAAAGGAACGAACTGTTTTGTTGGGGACATATTTCAGTTTTGAAAAACAAGTATTGCCTTTATTTTTCGTCAGAACAAAGATACCTGATTATGGTGGCATCTAATAATTACCGTCTACAACTGAATTTTCAACCCTAAAAATGCCGTGATTTCGCAGAAAAATGCCCAAACGGGGATATTACGTGGTGCACAATGATGACAGGCACTAATCACCTCTTTTATTGCTTATACTACTGCCAACAAATGCACAAAACCGCGTTGCAAGGAACATGTAAGGAGTATTGCTAGTGTGTTTTGTAACGCTGGAACAATCATGGCATAATTTTGTGGTTTAGATGTTTCCACACAACCTGTTGCATTAACAATATTTTATTTTAAGGTTTATTTCACATTGACACCAACATTGTTGAATAACCGTTAATGAAACTTACAAGCTTCACTTTTTTTTGCAAAGCACAGATTCCATTGCTTTTTTCCTTTTGTTCTCCTACCCCCCCCCCCCCCCCCCCCCCCCCCCCCCCCCCCCCCCCCCCCCCCCCCCCCCCCCCCCCCCCCCCCCCCCCCCCCCCCCCCCCCGTTGGCTTCCGCTTGTGGTGCTATCCCCATCGTTTGAGTGTGTTTAGTGTTACACGAAATGAAAGTTTTTTGGAGTGTTTCTTTCCAGTCCAAACCAAGTGATTTTCTTTTTTGGCAAATGCTTTAGTTAGTCGACGTAAAATACCTGTAGAATGTGTTAAACTTGTCAAAACTTGCTGCTGCTGAATTGAAACAAACAACAAATTGTACCATGGTACCAAATAGAAGAGATCCCACTTTTGCATCACGTTCTATTCTTTTCTATCGTCGCTTTGTTTTGCACAGACGTGATTTGATTAAGACTTTAGGCTTTTCTAGTACAGCATCTTGATTTTTGTGAAAGCTGTTTCTGTTGAGCAGGACACACCAAACAGATTAGATAAATTTTGTTCATCAAAACCCTACCAGTTAACTTGCCAGCAGTCTCTGCATTGAAGTAGAGTTTCAAGGTTTTTCAATACCTAACCTCGGCTTAACAATTTGAATATGCAAATGCATTCTTTTGTGCATATATTAATCTCAAACTAACCTTGTATTATTAACTATTAAAACTGCAATTAAGCTCTTTCTAGCTAAACCTGTTGCACATTCTGTTGTTCAGCAGCATTGCCTGACGTTGATGTTTCACGCGCTTCTTTCAAATAAAACCATCCTCGGACACAACACGCTTTGAAGTCACACAGCAGCGCTGGCAATTTACATTTTAGAACCATTTATTTAAGTTTCCCTTGATTTGCTTCAGGCAGCAACTGACGTTGAAAATTTTGTTCATCGAATCAGCTGGTTGCGACCTACCAGCCTAAAGCTCACGAGGAAGGTTAAAATATGTACAAAGTTAATTCAAATACGTTAAAAAATCATGCCATAAACTTCTCATTATTTCCTGTCGCAATTAATTAGGATGTAGATCTGTAGATCTGACTTTAGGGCTCATTAGTTAAGTTTCCCGTGGTTTGCATTAGGCAGCAACTGATTGTAAACATTGTGTAACAAGTTACTTCAGCAAATATGCTGCCAATTCATGCCATGAACTTTGCATTATTGCCTGACGCAGTTAATTAGGGTGTAGATATGTAAATTCTCTTTTGTGTGCTTCACCTGTTGGTAAACAAACGAACCAAAGTTCAAGACATCTGTGCAAAGTTCCATGACTATAGTCTAAGTCTTGTAAGGTTGAAGATGGTATAAAAAGTAAAAATTTGCGAAACAAGAGTCGCATAAAAACTATAGATAAAAAAGATATGCGCAGAAACGAGGTGTAAGCCATTTGCATGTGTGCGATGTGTGGCGAACAAGTGAACAAGTTTTTATGCGACGCTTGTTTCGCACTTTTTTATCATTCCTTCACGTGACTCAAGTGGATATAAACGGGTGTAACTGATGTGGCCTATCATATCACTGATGATGACATGAGCATTTGCCGAATCGTTTGAAAAATAAAGCATGTCGCTTTTTACGTCTATTTGGGCCCTTAATTTCACCATTAAATGAACAGATCCGTATATAGTGTTCCAAACTACGTTTATTTCCAGTTCATATCGGTTTGGCGATAAAGTGGGGGTCGTTTATAAATGTTGTCACTTTGTGAACAAAAACGTAAAAAATAAAAATATATTACAACTCGTCGACATGTAAGATTAGGACATTTTCAAAATAGGTGAAAATTTCTGCAAAGCATCATATAAGTCTGCAATGACAATACAAAAACGCAACTGATAGAAACATAAATATCCAGGAAACGTATAAACCGTACACAGATATTTTTTTAATATTGCACATACCCCCCCCCCCTTCTATTCTTTTCTTTATCGTCGTTCTTTTTACAGAGATGTCTTTGATTAGGACTTTTACTTGATTAACGTTAAAGCTTTATCCGCTGAGTAGGAGCTATACAAACAAAACTAGGTGCATTTTGTTTATTAGAACTTACCAGTTAACTTGCCAGCAGTCTCTGCTTCGAAATACAATCACAGATCTATGAAATATCAAACCAAAACTTAACAATATGAATATGCAAAAACATTCCCTTGTGAATATCTTAATTTCAAGCTAACCTTGAATTTTTAAAGAAAAAAACTGCAGTTAAAACTCGTGCAAGCTAAAAACTGTGACACTTTCTGTGTTATTTAGCAGCATTGCTTTACGGTTGAGGCTTTACACGCTTCTTTCAAACAAAGCCGGCCTCAGGCACAACACGCTTTGACGTCACATAGCAGCGCGCGCAATTTAAATTTCAGAGCGTGGTTTGCATTAGGCGACAGCTGGAAGTTTTGTTTACAAAATCACCTCGTTTTGACCAGCCTGTTCAAAACAAACGAACCAAAGTTCAAGACATCTGTTTGGAGATTCCATACCTATCCTTGTAAGTCTTACATTGTAAGATGATGGTATCGGTTTCGGTTGCTAATAAATTCCATTACAATTTCTTCTGCCCAACAGCGTTTATACTTAAGTTTGCTTTATGGTTTGTAAAATTGAAACTACTTTTGTTTTGCTTCAATGTTTTGGTTGTTATTAAACACATATGGATGGTGAGGAAGATTTCGCTTTGTCGGAAATTCGTGAACTGCTTGTGGATTACTTTATAAAAACTTGTTTATTCAGCATTAATTCATGCTCAAATGTAACAGTTTAATATAAGCTTCCTTTTTTGTCAAATAATATCGGTTTGCCGATAAAATGGCTGTCGTTAATTAATGTTGCCGCTTCTACCCGAAGCCGAAAATACAAGCACGGCACCCTGCCCGAACCCGAACTATTTTGGAGAAGCCCGTTTAGGCCCGAAAGTTTATTTGCCAGGGCTATACATTGGTTGCGAGTGAATGGCAAACAAAAAATGTGAGGAGTAGAAAAATATAAGCGAATAATAAGGTGCAAGAAAACGCGTAGATTTTACGATTTTATCAAACTTGCGACAAAATCAAGTAACGTTGGTACGCATTAACCACATTGCTTTGGTCATATCTAGATATTTTGGAGCAGGTTGTTTTGCGAAAATGACCGTAAAACTATTTGTGATATCCGATTTAGTGACTAGCGCAGACATATGTTTGTGTTCGTGACGTCGAAAAAGTGCGGCTTTGTCATCCTTATGTTGATGTTCTTTGTGTGGTGTTGAATTTCTTCGATGCCTCTCGACGACTGCGTAACCTTGTGGAAAACGAATTTATTGTTTATCTCAACCAATTTGGGCCGATTCTCTTATCCCCCCCCCCACTCGCATTGATAAAACAATCGAACATAGTAGGGTAGGCACACAACAAAAGCAAGCATCAACCCGCAAAACACGATTTTGGCAATGTACGATGTCAAAAGTCGTGTTATTATACCAACAGGTTTTTTCGATAACTCTACAGTTTTCTTCATTCTTTTTATTATTTTCCAATTGCCATCCGGATCTCCCCCCCCCCAATAGCAAAAACAAGAATGACTGCAAATGAATAAGAATTGGTACAATAAACTTCATACGGTTTTAAAATACATTTATAAGTTTTTACTTTGTGTTCCTCTAACTCGCATTGATAAAACAATCGAACATAGTAGGGTAGGCACACAACAACAGGTTTTTTCGATAACTCTACAGTTTCCTTCATTCTTTTTATTATTTTCCAATTGCCATCCGGATCCCTATTTTCTTGGGGCGCCATACTATATTGCATAATTTCGTCAAGAGTAACTACGGAAAGATTATCGATGAGAAAACCCCATTCACTCATAACTAATCTCGCCTCGGGATTTAGTCTCCAAATCAGAACAACAAAACCAAACAAAAAAGCCAAAATTGTGATAAAATATCCGAAGTTTCGTTCCAGCCAAGTGAGCTGATAAACACATGCAGTAAGTTCGTAGGCTTCTGCAGAAAACATAAACAAATAGTCACTGGGCAAAACATATATCGTTGGGAATTGGTTTGTCTTTCAGTGAAGATGGCTTATTTTAGTAGTTTGTTGTTTGTTGGTGGCAAGCTTTTGGTTTAGTGGCCTTGATCGTATTGACAATAGTATTTTGTTTTCACAATGGAAGTTTTGCCACTTATTATAATCAAAATGCGTTAAACTCTGTTGGTTAGAAAATGTTATACCTGGCGTATCACAAAAACAGAGAAATACGGGCAATTAAAGATAAATTTATCCGTTTGATATAGAAATAAAAAATATCAACATATACCCATCTTTGAAGGTTGATATTCAACGCGTTTTTTTGGTTCAGGCGGTGCGAGGCATTGGACAAACGAAAATTGTAGTGCTAAAATTTGAAAACATGATTTGTATTTAAAAGACACTACAACAAGACTGCACACATAATTTGATATTCTGTCTCTAAATTACGCACCAGATGTATTGTTTCTACTTGTAAAGTTGTTATCCTTCACCGTTCGGATATGATTATACTCGGTTTCTGTAGACAAATGAAAACTGTTAAATCAGAATGTCTTTCCTTAAACTTTATAGGTGATAATTAGATTTTTTGTTTTTTTTTATCAGTTTTTAAAAATGTATTTTCGACAAAAGGTCTTTTTGAAGGTTTGTTCGTTTAAAAACCGACCGTTGAAGCACTCTCGACATGAAATTAGGTTGTTTTCCGATCCTGGAACGTAGTCATGTGTCGTTTGTCCAATCAGCAGCAGAATACCCCCCCCCCAACGAAAATTGTAGTGCTAAAATTTGAAAACATGATTTGTATTTAAAAAGCACTGCAAAAAGACTGCACGCATAATTTGATAAACTGTCTCTAAATTACGCACCAGATGTATTGTTTCTACTTGTAAAGTTGTTATCCTTCACCGTTCGGATATGATCATACTCGGTTTCTGTAGACAAATGAAAACTGTAAAATCCGAATGTCTTTCCCTAAATTGGGTGTCTCTCTCACATTTTTTGGTTTTCTACATTAAACAAGTTATCAAAACCATGCCTTTGAAGATTTTTTATAGGTATTAATTAGATTTTTTGTTTTTTTTATCAGTTTTTGAAAATGTATTTTCGACAAAAGGTCTTTTTGAAGGTTTGTTCGTCTAAAAACCGACCGTTGAAGCACTCTCGACATGAAATAAGGTTGTTTTCCGATCCTGGAACGTAGTCATCTGTCGTTTGTCCAATCACCAGCAGAATCCCCCCCCCCCCACCATGGAACTATTGTTCCAAAAATTTTGTCGTACAGTTTTAATAAAGAATCTTGTACACTGGGCATGATTGTTTCCAATTTCTAGTAAACTACAATAAAAACTACATATTTAAAAAAGTACAAGTGTAATTGGTATGTGTATGAAATAACCTGACCAAACCATCAAATAAACTATATTTTTTCAAAATCTATTCATTTGTCACAAATATATTGTCTCATTGCGATGTAGACTTTGTTGGTTTGTAATATACATGATAACATAAAATAGTTATTTTACAACAACAATAACAACATTCGCAATTTACGAGCAAATCATATCTCTACTCATGGACGTATGCATGGTTTAATTCACTCTTTTGTTACAAATAAACAGACTACAACGATAAATGTTAAGCACAAAACCCATTTTCCCCTTTTTCTCCAACACAGAATAAATGCACATAATATATCCCCCCCCCCCCATTTGTTAGAAATAAACAGACTGCAATGATAAATGTTAAGCACAAAAACGCATTTTTTTCCCCTTTTTCTCCAACACAGAATAAATGCACATAATATATGACATAGTCATTTTTGCTTACTTTGCTGACATTTTTGATGTGTGTGCTGACATCCAAATTAAGCATTTTATTCCCAATGTCAATTGTTTTGCAGCAATCTCGTTCTCAAAATCCTCCCATGCGTCTTTTGTGATTTTTTGACGCTGTTGTTGCCCTTCTCTGTAAACTCTGCTGACGAACTCCACGTCGTCATATTTCACAGCCAATTTCAAATCCTCTAAAAGTTTCTCTTTAGCTTCGTTTTTATCGTGGAACTGTTTCAGTTTGTAGTCTTCGGAAAACCATCCAAGTTGACCAACTGATTGATAAGTTTGCATTTTAAATTTTCAAGACTTTCTTATAGTTTAAAAAATGTAAAACTATTATTATCAAACACGCTTCTCCCTATTTTAGCACAGTATCATATGAAATAGGTAAAGACAGCGGAACAAAGCAAACAATACCCTTTCCCACGCCTTGGCCTCCGTTTTTTTGTTTGTTTTATGATTAAAAGTAAATAAGCATTTTGATTTGGTACATGTATAGGTTGTAAGTCAATCGCATGTGTGACTACTGGATGGCTGTTCAAACAAATGTTTTCAAATTGATCACAAAAAAGTCAGACAAAACCAATAAATAAAGTGGACTTATTATCAAATTAATGTTTAGAGTATTTTAGTCTAAAAATATTGGTTTTATTAAATATTTGCTTAAATAATTGAAATGAACTAACATGCATATTTTCGATTGCATTGCAGTACCTGGCCACCATCTAAAGTATTGATATGACAATAATTCTTAGAGATAGAAAGCTGGCAGATGCAACGATTGCAATCAAGAGACACACCCCCCCCCCTTCACGATTGCCATGCAGTACCTGCCACCATCATATATAGTATTTATACTATACCACACTTTTCAACCATTACAATAATTCTTAGAGATAAAAACTGACAGATGCAACGATGGCAATCAAGAGACACATAAATTTGAAGCCTTAGATAATTTTTGAAATTTGATGCCTTAGTTGAAGCCTTAGTTTGTTTTCCAATATACCGCTTCTTTTAATGTACTACCTGCAAGTAAAAGTTTCACAAATGCATCCAGTGTAAATAGAGTTTAGTCAACAGTCGAAACTCTCTGGGGATATTTCTGTCTCCATTGAAACACTCTCGGTCACATCCGCAGTTATTTTAATATTTCCCCCTGCTGTCCTCAATTCATTTTTAGCGCATCAGCATGCACGCAATTTGCAAATGCAAATGTAGTTTCCATTTTCAGTTTCCAACGGAAAGTACACAATAGGTCCTTAAACGTTTAATAGAATCATATAACTATATTAAAAGGCCACAAATAAATATATTCTAATTTTCCATGATCAAGTTATCCCAGGTGAAAGCTAAAGCTCAAAATCTGAATCAAGGTAAATCAAATACGGGGACAATATTTAGGAGGTGTAGCAATCGTGTTTAATTCTGTGTGACATGTTGTTTTCAAAGCGGAAACGGAATGAAACAAAATAACGTTATTTGTTTACTATTTTTTATTTATTTTGCGTTTTCGTTTCGGTACCGATATTTTTTTCCGTTCCTGTCCCACCGTAATAAAATTTGTAGAGGGTTTTGTTTAGTATTTTGGTCTTAGCAAAAAAGTAATCTATTTGTGGGTTTTACAACTCTTGACCAAACAATGAAAAGTTGCAACACAAACGGTAAATTTTGTATACTCATTACCTCACATGATGATAATATGCAACTTTACAAAAACACGTGTTTTTGTGGAAGTATTGCGCGGAGGTGGTTGTTTTCTACATACACTGCACAACGTTATAGGGCGAAGTTAATCATGGGAAAGTAGTTGCACTGCTTGTGTTTTGCCTGACAGTCTATCACGTCACTTGCAACACAAAAGAGGTAATGCATGCCCTGCAAAGCCTTTTCTTCTAACGCGCCTATTGTGTCACTATTTACCGAGCAAGCTTTATTAAAACCTTCACAAAGACACCTGACGTAATGTGGGTGTGTGCGAGGCCAACAACTACGCCAGCATATTGGCCAATTTTGCTTGACAAACATTGTGGTAAATTGTGTGCAAAGATGTAATTAAAAACACCACCCAAAAGCACTAAAAAGGGTGTTAAGAATGTCATGTAAAATTTTTCGGTCGGTTGCAGTTGGATTTCTGAAATCCATTACTGTCCTATGTGGCGACAAATACGTCGGTTAAACAAAAATCCGTTTGCCACAAGGTGTCGCAATGATCGCTATTTAAGATTTAACGTTACAACACACCCGAACGCCCCCCCCCCCCCCCCCCCCCCCCCCCCCCCCCCCCCCCCCCCCCCCCCCCCCCCCCCCCCCCCCCCCCCCCCCCCCTTCGTCCCCGGGAGAGTCCTGGGTTCGAACCCCGTGAAAAAAAAAACACACACCAACACAAGGGCAGGAACTTGGCCGAATGGTCCGGTGCGCCTGACCCATGTACAGACATAAAAAAACGGATCGGGATTCGTCCCCGGGAGAGTCCTAGGTTCGAACCCGTGGAAAAAAAACACCAACACAACAATGAAAAAGCCGCGCTTTCGTCATTACGAACAAAAATATATGTTTGCGCTAGTCACAAAACCGGACATCGCAAAATGTTTTACGGTTATGAACAACCTGTGTTTGTGGACCAACGCTCAAATAAACATTTAACTTAAAATTTAACCGCGGGTTTGATAAAACTCTACGTATACCCCTTCGTTGTCCTGTTTTGCGTCACATCTTCAGCAGACGTGACTGCCCTGTTCCCAGTAGGTTACAAAACTGTAGCTTTTGCTGTTTTATTATTTTATTGTTAGTTTGTTTCATCGCTTTTTAGATTTATTCACATGAACTGAAGATAAGAGAAGAATTTGGCAAAATATGCACTTAATAAAATAATCTGCTTACCGATGGATTCGGTTTGGTCTAGGGCAGGGTCAACAAACTTTTTTCACAATGAGCGGTTAAAATTTTAATGGCTTACATTTACAAAATGCTGCAAACGTTTTGCGAAACCAGAAACGCCTTCGCGTGCCGGATGAAATGACGCCGAAAGCCGGATCCGGCCCGCGGGTCGTAGTTTGGTGATCACTTGTCTAGGCAGGGGTGTCAAACTCGTTGGGTTCGAGGGCCACATTGCCATTCAAAAATTATGCCGAGGGCCGCTTGTGATTTTTAATCTAGGTTTTATACACTTAAAGTTTAAGTGTCTTAAAAAATCTAGTCGCTACGGCGGCCGCATTGCAGATCCTTATTTCACCAACAGGCGCCAATTACCTACTGGTTTTTGTTTTAAAATTACAAGAAATAGGCTTATATCTTATACATGCCATCTGTTGACGCCCCAAAAGCCCAGTTTAATTTTCAACTTGATGCAGAGATTGAGCTGCACAGTATGAAGATCCGTTTTAACTGTTTATTACGTCATAATCTATATTGTGACGCTTTTGGTGTCTGTTTTTCGCATTGTCTGCAGACAATGGGCCTACAAAAAGTCTGACGCATATGGCTGCTGAACTAGTGGTACTCATTCCAGTGACACAAAATCTGTTTAGAGCAGTTTGAAAAAATTTTTTGCCAGAGGAGCTTTCATAACATCACGGCCGTCAGTACATNCAGTGACACAAAATCTGTTTAGAGCAGTTTGAAAAATTTTTTTGCCAAAGGAGCTTTCATAACATCACGGCCGTCAGTACATTATTTTATTAAACATGTGTTTACGGCCACAATGACTCCTTTCTGCGCATGTGGCCGTACGGTTTAATTTCTATCGTTTCTATTCATAACATATAAATTCTTATTTATAAATTAAATTTCTGTAAATGTCCGTTTAAATAATAGCTTTCAGTTTGAAACGTAACAAAAATTCATTGTAAGTTGATACAAATCGGACAAAATACTACAATTGTTGTAGAGTGTTCGTGGGCCGCATTGGAGGGCTTCCGCGAGTTTGACACCCCTGGTCTAGGGTAATATGCAAGTTTTGGATCATAAATTCCTTTAATTTGCTATGCTTAGGTGTGAAAGTATATTTTCAACATAACACGTAATGTTTTGTTGTTGAAGGGAAGGCGTAATTTAATGGTTTACCAAACACACCCGTTGACAATCAAAATGATATACGATCATAATGGACAAAAAACGAGTAAACTTGAGTAAACAAACGTCATGGAATCGTTTTATTATTTTTTGGCTACAAAAGCATCAACACTATTCAAAGACTATTTCCCAGAAACAAGTTCTTAACATTGGATGTTGTGTTTTGTTGCAACAGGGTGAAGAGATATTGTTTATAACCAGTAAGTTGAATAAGTCTGTAAAAACATGTCTTTGTTGTTTTTTCTGTGGCCTGACTCACGTTTCACCCTAAAATAAACAAAGCACCTGAAACGTAATTTGAAAGCGTCGCGGCCTTAGTTCCTATGTTGAGAAGGCACCAAAGGCGAAATACGTGACAAAACATATAGCCGACAACAAAAGCGGGTTTCCATACAATCCAAAATGAAACGTGTCGCAATTCCTGTGATAAGCAGAGATATTGTTTATAACCAGTTCACCCTTAATATCGTTAATGCAGACCTTTATATCGTTTTATATCGTTAATGCAGAGTTTCTTTTGAAATTTTATTTGATGTGAGCTCCACGCTAGTTCGCAAACACGGGTATGATGGTCTGCAAAAATCAACTGCAATTTCGTAACCAGGAAACAAATCGACAAAAAACAACCAAACTTTTAATTACTTATAACTTCCAAGAGCAAATCAGGCTTTAAATTCCTACGAAAACTCAGTAACTACAAATTTATGTTTGATATCAACTTAAACACGTTTGTACTGACTAAAGATAACGACAAACTCGGGTGTAAATAACAATGGTTCAAAAAAGAAATATTGCAAAGTATGTAAAGTACAGTAGCAACAGACCAAACATAGAATAACAATCCAAGTTTTTTTTTCCACGGTAAAGCAAGCTGATTTTTTTCTCTCTCAGTTTAGATGTGACGGTTGTCGACCGCTCAAATGTGAAAAGATAATATTTGTGGTTAACGTTAGACGCACCATCTGACCTTGAAATCATAGTAGATGCTGTTAGCCAACTACTTTTTACAATATATAAGCTGTTGCTGCCAGGCATAATATCAACTTTTGTATTTTTGCAATTGTAAATTTGTACCAACGTTTCAACGTCTTATACAGGTCACCTTCTTCAGGGTAAATAACACTGAATCCGCGTAGTACAGGCACGGTAAACAAACGAAAAAAAGGACGTCGAAATGTTGGTACAAATATACAATTGTCAGAAGAGCTCTCAGCTACAAATTTAATACTAAAATTGAGGTTTATAAATTCTGAAAGAAGTATCAGAAGTGCCTCTCTTCATGGCAATGCAGACCCAAGCATTAAAATCATGTAGTTTCAGTATAAATTTGTTAACAATCTGCTAACCTAGGATTAAAAAAATACGATGATTAAATTCGGTCACAAGAAATTGCAAAGCTTTTGATAGGGTTACAATGATAAACATTTTAGTAAACGTTGGAAAAATAAGATGACTTTGCCCTTTTTATGTGTAGAGTAGGACACACTGTAAATTGTAGTAGTGGAAAATAACACCAAAATTCTCCACCAGTGGTCCAAGCTTCCCAGCCTAAAATAAATAAGGTGAAAAGTTCCACTTCCAAATTCCACCATTGTTGGCGTAAACCTGACATTATATGTGGTAATTCCCACTTGGCCAATAGCAATACATTTGTTTTGTACATAAAATTCTCATTTTGTTATCACCACATTTTTTATTGGTTCTCAAGTGAATCAAACAAACGAATATGCAACAAAACAATTTGCAAGCACAACAAAAGCCAATTTGTATCAATAGCAGTGGTGTCAAATCATATCTATACCGACTTCATACAGGTATTTTATTGTTGTGCACACCTTTGGTCTTCTTATGATTCTTGAATTTCTTCTTTTTTTTCTTCTCTAGGGTTTTCAAGTTGCGTTCTGCTTCTTAGTTTCTCTTTAATTAACTGGCGTTGCTGTCTAGCAATCCCAAATACTCTGAATCTGTGATTGGTTGGTTGATCACTTCCTTAACTATGATGTCACCCAAATAAGTTGCCAGGTATTCTTTAATTTCTTCATGACATCGTCACACATTTTTCTCTAATTCGATTGCTATCTCATCCGTTACATTCTCAATGATGTTATTTTTGGTGCAAGAAACACTGGGCTACACAAACCACACAAGTCACATATCTCTGCTATGAAACAGCTTCATTAGATGATTGTAAACTAAAATTCTTGGTGTGGCTAACATTAAGCGTCATAATAAAACAAGCATGTCCCTGCAACTCAAACTTGGACATCCCTGAATCATGCCTGGATTTCTGCATTCCAATTTATCTTTTGTAATTTTTGTTCGGGGCGCATTCCTTCGGAAGTAAGGTCAATTAGGAATAAAGAGGAGGCCACCTTGCTTGTGTGTAAAGTAGGACAGATCAAATTAATGGGGCCTGAATTTCTTTATTCTTCTTTGAATCTCCTTTATTATTTGTTTCGATTGCATTCTTTTGGAAGTAAGGTGAATTAGGAACTGAAGATGACGCCACCTTCCTCATATGTAGAGCAGAACACCGAGCACCAAGCAATCCGAAGTTTGAAGTTAAATGAAGATATCTCGATCTTACCCTTCGACACAGGAATTGGTCACACAACACAAAAACAAAGCAAAGTCACATTGCCCAACAGCCTTCGCAAATTACGTAACAACTCTTGTAAGGAAAGATGATACCTTTGTTGTAATTTCAAATGTAAACTGACATCAACAAATAAAAAGCTATCTATTACTAGGAATAACAAACAAGGGAAACTATGTTTTAATATACTTTGGGTCATATCTTTTAGCATAAAATCTCATGGAGCGGTAAAAAGTCAAACATCCAGACCGTAATCGTCCCTGGAACGAACATTGCCTTAAGTCACCACAGTAACAAATTGTAACCAAAAAAAGTTCGTTAAGTACAGTCCGACTTTATTTAGTCATTCATTAATTCGACAACACTTGACCAGCAACAGTGCGATTCATCCAAACACATTTCCAAGTTGTTTGAGTTTGGGTATGTGTGTACACACTGTGCAACATTGGTTGAAGAATTATACAAGTAAATACGCCACAATGTGACTTATTGTACAAACCAGGGGGTGTTATGCGAAGTAAGAAAATGCGAGAACAATGTGTCATACTAAACGGTAAACAATGTAACTCGAAACTAGATATACTGCGCCCTTCGTTTCTTGAATAGGTATGATCTGTTCCCCTTTTAAGTTCTACAATAGTCCAAACTCACCTGCTCTGGTAAAGCAGTTGCATGTGGGAAGATAGGTGTTTCACATAAATGAACTTATAAAGGACTTGAAATTGGCTGCAAAGAACGATGACGTGGAGTTCGTCAGCAGAGTTTACAGGGAAGGGCAACAACAGCGTCAAAAAATAACAAAAGAGGCATGGGAGTTATTTGAAGATATGATTGCTGTTAAAACATTGACGTTGAAAACGAAATGTTGTATGTGGGTGTCCAAGTTTACATCTTGCGCTAGTTGCGTATAGACGTGTGGCATAATCTTCTTTTGATGTTTTTACCGGTTGCATAAAACGTTGTTTTTTGATATGTTAAACAATTGTATATTGATTAAAGTTGTCATTGTTTTTAAGTGTCGTAAATATATTGACAAAAACATGCCTGGAGTACATGACCAAATATCTAAGCTGTATGATCACATTCTTGGAACAATAGTTCCATGGTGGGAAACACTTTTAATGATGACCGTCCTCACTCTTTTGCTAATCGGGCAAACGACCGAAGATTATGTTCCAGGATCAGAAGACAAGTTTATTTCATGCCTAAGAACCAATCATGGTCGGTTATAAACTAAACAAATTAAACAAAAACACTCCAAACTCAGAAATTGTTTCACAAAGTGTTTTACAAAACTTTGCATAACTGATGTTTCTAGCCATTACGTTGCTTTGGCTACAGTTGTTTAATTTGTAACAACGTTTTATAATCATTTTTAGCTTTATTTTGTAACATCAAAACTGTTTTTACATGCCTGCTAATAAATGTTTGGAATATCCATAACAATCTATAAGACCCAGTAAACAAAGGCACGAAGGGGAAAAATTGGTTTTGTGTAACAGCTCCAATTTCGCTTGTTGCAGAAACTGAGTCTGACTTTGCCCGAACGCCAAAGAGAAGTAAAGACGAATGCAGACACGATTTGTCTGTTGGTACGTTGTTTTGGGGCAACTTTAAGTTTAGAAAGTGCTTTTTATGTTATAAGTTTTTGTTAAACAAAAGTTCTTAAACATTTTTTTGCAAATGTATTATTAGGTGTTCGAACTTCGTTTTACCATCATCCAGAGTCGTTTGAAAAAGAGAGTGTGTTGAAAGTGCAGCCATTAAGCTAGGTACGTTAATATGTTTTTTTTCAAATGACCAGTTGCTTGTAGACATATGGAGCTTTTGTTACATACTTAAGTTTCTCATTGCTATGTGATAGTGACGCCTAATATTCGTCTATGTTTCGGTAACTTTTTTAAAAATTCAGCCGAAACGAACTTTTGTAGTGTATGAAATTTTGCACATTGGTCCAAACTTTCAACATCTTAAAGCGTGTTTGCCATTTCGGACCTACAGCGGCAACAAAAATTAAAAACCTATTCGCAACAAACATTTCGGATTCAGTGACTCGATTTTATGTTTTCTGCAGAATCGTACGAACTTACAGCATGTGTTTATCAGCTCACATGGCTGGAACGAAACTTCGGATATTTTCTTACAACTTTGGCTTTTGTGTTTGGTTTTGTGTATTTGCTGACAGTGGTAGAATCAAAGAAACGTGACTAGTATCTGTCGTCAACTATGTATTGAATAAACCCTCCCCCCTAGCTACTGTTTCGTTTCAAAACCAGTCGTTGTTTTATGTTCCGTGTCGTTATGTGTTTGGGGTTCAGCAGACGGCAGTAACCGGCAAAATTAAAAAAT
>QLIY01002773.1:0-16362 GCA_003260075.1 Phallusia mammillata | reverse complement strand
AGGGGAGGCGTGTTGTGTTTTTTTTTTTTTTTTCTTTCTAACGCGGATTTGTTCCCACGTTTTGGTCAAGAAAGAATGGTTCAAACTTTTTCAAATTTACACACATTATAGATATTGGTCTAAAGATTGTCCATGTGAATTTTGACCCCGTTTAATCCCTCGGTTCACGCACAGCCCCTCAAAACATGAAATTTTTAAAACAGCTGTACTGACCAAAGTACTTGATGTAGAAGTTTCATGCTTTGTTGTTTGGTGCAATGTAAGGCATTTTAAAGAATTTTGTACCTTAAAAAATGATTTACCCATTATTACCCCTAAACCCCACAATATTCGTTTCTGTCTTATGCTGGTTTATTAAACATGTTTGGTCCAGAAAGAGTTTAAAGCCAGAAATGCAAGCCCTATGGTGCTGAAATTTTCGAAAACTTTAACAATTGTTTGAGCAGGGTATTCGTTTTTTACAGCTCATAATATGTGTACACTATCAGTCAGAAGGGAGTAATTCAAGTCCCAATGGAGTAATTCACGGGTTTACGATTAAGGCGGCAGAGCAGGAGTGATCAGCTTGACTTCCGCACAGACGTTTTACAAGACCGTCATATGGGGGATTTGAAATCAGCTGTTTTTGTGCAGCAATGAGATGTCGTTTTATTAAGTTATCATGCGCATTTTCAGCCTTGTTGAAGGTTTCACACCTGCGATGTGATTTAAATTCGATAAACTTGTTTCAGTTTCGTATATGTCAAGCAACATAAAGGTGTAAACTTAACTTTTTCGAAAGCCGCGATATATGGTCTTTAAATTCTCGTTGTCAGCTTGGCCGCCGCATAACCACGGGTCACTAAAGGTCAACTTGTAGGCATTACAACATAGAATTTTTCGTCATAACGTAGCTTCTTTATTTTTGACAAATCAATTCAAGAATTAATACTTAAGTCAGGTATGAATTAGGCAAAACGGTTTTGTTGAACACTAAGGACTGCATGGTGTTAAAAAACGGTGCCAAAAGGTGATTAAACGATTGTTTTTGCGAAACAAAGATAAGTGAAAAACAAGTTGTTATGTATACCTTCATAGCAAACGACTTTATAATTTATAATGTCTAAAACAACAGTTAAGGCTTTCTAGGAAAATTTGTGTTTAATTGTTTGTTTGTTCACATGTTAATGAGGCCAGAAATACATGACTTAACCTGCTGAAATTTTAAACAGCTGTGGATAGAGTGCTCCTTTTTGGCTGTTAAAAATTTCAGTGCAATCGGCTCAGTAATTACTCTTACAGCCCCAAATATGTTTTTACATGCTGTCTTTTGTCAAATTTGTGCTCGCTCAGTGCACAGCTGACGCAATGGGAGTGATTGACGATAGTGGCGCATGGAAAAAATGCCTCTGCTTCACGCATGAACGCAGTCATCACTTGACCATTTTCTCCTTGGTTGAAATTAAGATGTTACGATGTTAGTTATATTGCGCTGTAAACGTGGGCGTCGCAGAATAGTTGCGTTTTGTGGCNAGTTGTACTTTGTAGCAACATAAAAAGTAGTTATGGGTTGATACCACATTTTGCAGCACGTACAGATACAAGTACGAGTACCATGTTAAATCTACCTTCGATACTGAGTACTTGGTCGTATATCAACTCACGCACACGGTTCCCCCCCCCCCAACGTGCAACTCCATGTCGAAAAAAGCCCAATTGGGCGCGAAAAGCGTAAACCTGCCCACTGAAAAGCGAATATCTCGATCTCACGCATAACTGGACGTGCTATCAGGCATTCTTTTTGCACTGTGCAATTAAGATATGTTTGTAGATCATTTAAAAACGTTAGTTATGCAATTGTTGTATTATGCAGTTTTGCGTCTTATGGCGGTTAACAACAGGCTAACATTTGCGCGATGAAAACCGTGAAAAATCAACGCTAACCTCTGTTGTCTGGAGCTTTGCATTGACCCCAACCACGGGAAAAAATGTTGCCCCTATATAACATTTGATGAAATTAGTTGTTGTTGATTTATAAAAATCTCCTACACAACTTTTTTAATACGACAAATGTCATCTGTGCAAATTCAAATTCTTACCTAGCATATGCATGCGCCATTCATCCTGTTCGAATTCAAATTGCCCCCCCCCCCCATCAAATATATATCCCTTACAATTATAATGAATGGTGCGTAAATATAGCTCAGTTTCTGTAAAATTGAATATGTAGGAAAACCACTATTCCAGTTAACTATGATTGTGCCTTATTTTAACTCTTACCAAATCGCATATGCACATGTGTGGGGACCCATTAGATTATGCTTGCAGAAACAATTATGTTATAAAGTGCCAGGAAAAAGATAGGGACCCAATGAAATGTAGGTGCCAAATATATATCCATTATAAATACAGTAAATGGTATATGTGATACATCGTTAAACATGTAGTATATATGTAATGTAGTATATATAAACTGGCAGTGTATAGGAAAACCACTATTCTAGTTTTTGCTTGCGAAAACAAACAGAATAATTCTGCTTTATCAAGGATTTCATCAGTCATTGGTTTTACTGTTTTATAGTAAAAAAAGGCAAAGAGTGATCGTCAGTTTAAGCCACGCTGTTGATGGTTTTGATCTGTTACTAAAATTGTCGTTTTGACTGCTGGGTATAATTAATTGTGTGACTGACAATTCTTGACAAATAGTTGTACTTTGTAGCAACATAAAAAGTAGTTATGGGTTGATACCACATTTTGCAGCACGTACAGATACAAGTATGAGTACCATGTTAAATCTACCTTCGATACTGAGTACTTGGTCGTATACCAACTCACGCACACGGTCACGCAGCACACAAAAGCTGCTATGAAGTTGTTTTTACTTCAATATATTCGTCTTTTTTGGTTTCCACAAATTTCTACATATTTTTTACACATCTGAAACACTTGTTCATTAAGGAATATCCCGCAGACAATCGAATGTAAAAAAGAAAGATTATTGCTCCTGATCAGTTGAATATTTAGACTTTTTCATAAAAATCAGGTAAAAAGCATAAATCCTTTCTTTAAAAAATTGTTTTGACGCATAACTTTTCTCAGATTATCTGTATATTGTGGTTGATCCAATAGCATAGAGATATTAAAAAAGGTGATTTTACCTTTTGTCTGTCTTGAGTCTATTGTGATAGAACAAAGGGTAGAGTATATTGTATAATCTGCAAACTTATACCAAGGTAAGTTTTTGTGGGCTTAAACACTGGTGAGATGATTGCAATGTTTTGCTAAGTGCAAAAGACAGTAAAAAAAGTTGCAACGGACATGAATGAATGACATTCATAAGGTTGTGCAACACATGAATCACTGTTTCAGAAAGCCGTTTTGGCCTTTGTTGGTGAAACTGGTCTCATTAAATAACAAAACAACCGTTTTTGATCACCTAAAACACAATTAGCAAAAAACATGTATCCTCATGTCTGGCCAACATAGACATATTGTGAAACACATTTTTCCAAAGAATAAAAAACCATACCCTTTTGATACCTACAGCAGTGGTTCACCTTTTTTAATCTGGTGGCCTATTT
This sequence comes from Phallusia mammillata, assembly GCA_003260075.1. Lineage (NCBI taxonomy): Eukaryota > Metazoa > Chordata > Ascidiacea > Phlebobranchia > Ascidiidae > Phallusia > Phallusia mammillata. The sequence goes on along the minus strand of QLIY01002773.1, from coordinate 12,802 downwards.
TGTAACTATAGGCCTAATGCAAAACTTGCATTTTATTTCACATGCACTGTTTTGTTTGCAATCACAAACAGATTCAATTTTTTATCACACAATTGATGGAGGCACCATGTCTTTTCAGCTTATTATGAAGTTTTAGTGTTTAGTATTAGTGTTTTTGTTTGTAAGCTGCGACAGTTGTTGCTGAAACATGCTAAAGCATACAGTGCAACCAACTTTCAGGCTGTAACATATGTGTGTAGACATGAGGAAGCACTGAAACTATAAACAGTGTGTTCTATTTTCTTGGAAATAAAGCTACCAGTTTATTATTGAGCTGGTAAAGCAAATGCACTTCTCATTAGTTTAACATATGCTAGCTATTTGTTCGGTTTCATAGTTGCATGTATCTGTTAATTAACAGCCACACTGTTTTTGTTCTCTGGAGGGAAGCTTTCTTGGCAGGTTATAAAAACTGCTTTGGCAATTGAAAGAGACAAGATTTTACTTTCACTTTGCCACTGCATTTTTTGTTGTTTGCCTTTTGCTACATTTCACCCGTTGAAAACTAGAAGTTGTATGAATAAAATATGGGCACCACTAAAATTTCACTGTTTTAACTGTTGGTTGAACATTTCAGCCGTTGTTTCAGTGAAATTCTTAATGTTGTTCATTCAAACCAAGATAAAGAAAAAGTACAGTATATCTTTTATCAGATGGGTGCTGAAGAAAATCAATGTTGAACTGATTGAGTTAATGGAAACAAAAGCTGCCAGTCGATTGTTGCAAGGTATTAAAATTCATGAATTTAACTTGGGACCAAATGTGCCAGGTATGTTATATTACATTACATAACATTTTAAGCTTTTGTCTGTTATGACCTTAACGCATGATATTGCATGTTATTGACAGTGATCCATGGAGTAAAAATTATTGAGCCGCATAGCTTCAGCAATGATCAATTACCGCAATCTGTAGTTCTTGATGTAGACATTGAATATGAAGGTGGATTTTTGTTAGCAGTTGATGTAGACCTAGTTTTTGGTGAGTATATTTTGAGTAGATTGTTGAATACAGCGTATGTGAACAACGTATTTAGGTATATAACATGTTATTGTAACTTATCTATGATGGTTTTTAAACTAAAAATAAACAAAAAAAAACGTATCTGAAAAAGTACTGTCATAGTTTTCTTTTCGTGCAGTTGCAAATTTAGGCAAAAAATGTAAAAGAAAATTCTTCATAGTTTGATATTCTAAAAGCTCTTAGGGGTTGCGTATATAATACTTTAAACATTGTTTTCTTGGATTTGTATGTATGTTATTCTTGTATGTGTACTCACACATTTGATTTTTCTTGTGTTGATCACAGGAAAATCTGCCTTTATTTCCGTGGGTATAAAATATATGAAAGGTTCTGTTCGAATTCAGTTTGGAAGGCTTCCTTGTACTCACTGGTATGTGTCATTTAAAGAGGAACCCATTTTAAAGTTTGATGTTGATACAAGTTTTGAATCCAGAAAGTTACCTCAAGTGAATATATTTGTGTTAAAGGTGTCTTTAATGCTGCTATTGACATAATATTTGTTTTGTTTTAGTTGGGTACCCTTCTTACTAACCAAATACAGCGAATGATAAAACGAAAGCACACTTTTCCCCACTATAAGCTGCGTTACAATCCATTTTTTTCTTTTCAGGTATGTATTTTACAAGAATAGATTATACCGAAACAAGAACCTTTCACTGTTAACGCCTTTGTGTCTTATGGGTTATCTAGTCTAGCCATTTTTTTGCAAAAAAACACTTGACCACCTAGTGATAAAAACTAAGATTTTATGCTGTTTAGCTTTTTTATTCTGACACAACCAATTTTTTGTAAAACCGTAGAGCCAATAAATGATAAGCTGCAGACAGTGCACACTGTTTCGACCTATAAGGTCTCATCAGTGCAACTGGTGACGAGAGATCGGGCGCATTGGCTAGTGTAGCCATTCAATGGCACTCCAGTCTGTTGGAAGCAGTAGGGTGGCTACACCAGCCAATGTGGCCGATCTCTCGTCACCAGCTGCACTGATGAGACCTTATAGGTCGAAACAGTGTGCACTGTCTGCAACAACCAATTTTATTTATGATTTTGATTTTTGCCTGTGCTAATGCACAGTTTTAATTTCAAAGGTGTACAGAAATGGGGGGTTAATGTCATGTATCGAATTTGTGTCTACATTGGGGGTGTCAAACTCAAACAACTTTGAGGGCCAAAGACAAACTTTTAAGTAAGTCGAAGGCCACACTATCGAAACATTTGTTACAGTGTAACACCACAACAAACAATTGCATGATTAAAAAGTAAAATGTTCAATAATGCCACTAACTGCATTAAAAACAATATTGTAATAAATAAATAACAGATATACAGTGTAGCAGTGTGAAAGAACCAACAGTGCTTTATTGCTTTGTGTGAAAACAATGACATACAATGACGCAACGATCACAATTGCTGATTCTAAAGATGGGTTATTTTTTATTTTCGATCATCCTTTCCACATGAGTAAAACACATAACTTCACAAGTTACTTGGACCGCACAAAAATTCTTGCTGAGCCACATGTTTGACATCCCTGATTTACATCATGGAAACGCACATAGATGTGCAACCTTAAGACTTACCCTGACAATCTGAATTTAGATCAGCATTTATAAACTATATTTTGTTTTGCATCATAATACATTACGACACTGTAATAATAGCTAGTCACACCATCAGTTCTGTAATAATGCAAAATCTGGTATGTGGCTACATACTATTTCACTATTAAAGTATCATCAGTGTCTGTAAAAAAGGAAGGGTATGAAATTGAAAGGGCTGATAGTACAGTCCCTAACACAACTGTCACACAACTGAACCTTTGCAAAACCTACAGTAAAAGGTAAGGAAACACAGAAAAGATAAAAACTGTGACAGTGCGAAAATAAAAGAAAAAAATATGGATACTGAGAATGCATTTAGAGTGAAATATATTTTTCTTGAATAAAAAAGCTAAAATATTTTAACCTGCAAATAGATTTTTGCAAACTTGTTGTATATAGTATGTGAAGTGAAAATCATAATGAGAATTGAAATAAAATTGTGAAAATTTAGTCAAACAAAATCCTGAAATTTTACAACAACAAGCTTTTACGCTGTTTCAATGTAAATTTGTACATTATTGTGAACAAAATATTGTTCAGATTCAAACAAACAACTGTGGTTGATGGGTTCATCATGAGATGTTTGCTGTGGTTTTTGATAACAGTTAGACAGGGATATTTAAAATTGTATGTGCCAAAATACTTATATTTTAGGCAAATAAGGTTGTTCTGCAGTTACCAGAAGCATTTAAAAAGTGCACAATGGAAATTGAAACCAAAATCTGAAGGTAGTTTTGAATTTGATAAATTTTACAAACTCTAAAAAAGTTATCATCAAAAGTAAAATTATGTGAAAAACTACCAAATTATGGAAATTTCTTGTGTTTATTGGTAGAATGTCCAAGTTTGGCAAGTCTTCCAGAACATGCAAGAAAACTTATTTTGGGGTGCAGATATTTATTTTCCTGCCAAATTTGCTTCATGCATAACAAATGTTTTTTTTTCCAATTCTGAATTTTATTGACTTCGTTAAAAGTAAATTTTGCAATGTAGTATTTTTAACATCATAGTTACTATACCAGTTTAATTACAGCTACAAATCTACATTATCTGTTAACATAGTGTCTCCAGAACCTTCTTGGGGAGTATTACATATTTATGAAATTATTTTTTTGTTTGGCTATTTTGGATGCATACATATTACATAAAGTTACATCTGTCACTTTACAACAAAATGTTTGGTGTTTCATGCTGAAATAGTACAAACATGAAAAATGATGAAAGCTCATGCTCAAGGCCTGTTGAATACTGATGCTACGGTACCACATAAACAACCAATTGTTTTAATTTACTAGTGGTAAATAAAACACCCATTTTTTTCTCAACCACTGCATTGGTATTATTTTACATACACAACACCACCAATACAATTTAGCTTGTAACCATGTTTACCTAACTCTCAGTAGTTTGTTGACATAAAACAAGGGCCTGATAAACATTATTTTTACCTCAATGAATTTGAATTTAAATATATAATTTTCTATTTGCAACAAAGTCAGATACTTGGTCATGATAAAAAAGGTAGAAAATAAGTATTATTAATGGATAAATTGTACTATAATGTATTATAATTATTATGAAGAAATGGAATTTAACATACCTAGCCAGAGGAATCATTGCAGTCGTGGTGCATTAAAAGGATATATATTGCTTTTCGCAAACAAATTTTCAATTTGTATGTATACACATACACAAATTATAGCGACATATTTTAAAACATCAAATAAAGAAGGTATAACCAAAATCCAGTACGCATTCAGTTGTTTGAATGCACTATAAAACACTAATGCTTTCACATTCTGAATTATCTTATAAACAGCATGCATATTACTTGCAGACCTGGACTTGAGGCAGAATATGCAAACATTTTTTTAAAATGTGCACCAACCAGACTGTACACACATTTTTAAAACTATGGCCTGCATCATACCAAACTAATTTTGTGAATAAAGACCTTGGTTGTTACATACAAAATTTGGCTTTGTACATGGAAAGAGTTTGTGCTTAATATAATCAAAAACATAACTGCCAAACAACTTGTGTTTTACGAATACATCATGCAGACATTTCATCAGTGATGACAACAGTGATCAAGTTCTAACGCAGTTATGTTTTTAATTAAATTACTCTTCAATTCCGTTTATAGTGATCCTTAATATAGCCGCTAATTTATTTTAGCATTCATCACAACATCTTTTTGATCAGAACATTGATAATATAAATGTCAACTTCAATGTGCTAGAAGCCACCATTGTTGCTTTTTCAAGGTTAGCTGTGCCGTTCATAAAAGTAAGGTGCTTTTGGTAAAATTTAAGTAGTGTTGCTTTATTACAAAGTTTTTGTGCTTGGGTTCAGGATAATACTTCAACTTCAGTGGTGTTTGCAACTTTGTCTATCGATGAGACTAACTGTGAAACACTTCCTGCTGTAAGGTTTTTATCAGAACAAAAAGATGCACAACCAGCAATTTTTGACGAAAATGATGTCAATAATCCAGGTTAGACCATTTGGATTGTGAGATAACCAAGTTATTGTAAGTTTTTGCACATATTTGCGGTGCTGTGTGCTTAAATTGAAAGAAAATCTGGTTCACTTTAATTACCACATTAAAGTATGTAATAACTAATTTGATGGTGAAAATAATGGCTTAAATAGACATATTTAGGCCGTTATTTTCACCATTAAACTTATAAACAGATCCGTATATACGTAGTTTTCTAATAAACTTATTTGGATTTTAGAACCTGTTTAGGCTCGGACTTTGCATTGGTGGCAATGTCCAGGTTGTTCATATACACCAGACTTTTTTTAGTTTTTTGGGCTTATTTAAACACATAAGTAAATAGATTTTACTGTAAGCTGTACAAAACTTATCATTCAACCATGACAAAGTTTGGTTTTACTGTTTTTCACCTTTCATAGAAGCTTTATTAAGAAGGTTAGATATGTTTGAAATTACATGTGTGATATTTACTTTACCAAAACCTGACCCCCCCCCCCCCGATCGTCTCAGTCTGGCCGCCAATTGGTTTCACCGCAAAAGTGAAGCATGTGTCTGTTTTGTACAAATTTTATGTTGCTTAATGTACGGCGGCAAACCCCCCCCCCAATGTTGCAATCTCGATGTAAAACAAACTAAAAACCGAAAAGAACCGCTGTTGCGAAATATTGCTAGAAGCGGTGTATATAAGCTCGCATTGTCCTTCGGTTTAATTACTGGTGCGGGCTAGGACAGCACTAGCTATTCTTTCACCTATGGCAGAAAGCATTTTGATGCTTGCTATATGCGGGATACATGACAACTTGTGGTAGCCTAATTTTGAACTTTGTCCAGTTTTATACTTTGATACTTTGATACTGGTTGTTTCAGGGGCTTTAAAGTTTAGTATATAATAGTAAGCCATAATTTTAGTTGCAAAATAAATTAATAACTTGTCACGGCAAATAACTGTTGTTCTCCAGTGGTATAATTTCTGTGCTGTCCTTGCCCTTGCCGGGTAACATGCCTGTGCGCATTACTAGCCCCAATCCCTCTGCCCCAGTGCGCAATACAATTTAAAACATGCACAATGCGAGAGTGATGGTCATGGCAAAATCTACGTGGTACACCAGAAATTTAGGAACAGTGACTCAGACACAATGACCTTTCGCTTGAACTATTACGCATAGTGAGCATTGTTACGTTTCAGGGTATGTCATGTTGCAATATAGGCTGCAAGCTGCAGTGGGTAAATGTGCACAAGATTGCAACAGCAGGCTATTTGGTGTTTTTGACTGGTTTAAACCTAGCTGATAGCATTGATAGAAAATAGTCAGTGACAGGAGTGTTGATGTGTAGGAATGGTAATTCAGCACGTTTTATTGCAGGAAAGCACATTGCAGAATTATAGCTAGTGAACCTTGATTGCAGATGGACAGACTAAAGGTACAAAGTGCAGTATGGACTTTTTGTACTTAACCACAACTGGGAAATGTGTAATGCATGCAATAAAGGGGTTAGGCAACTGCAGGGCAAAATAAAAATACATCAAACTTGTGGACCCACCTCAGGATTCATCACTTAGAGTTGTTTGATCAAACACAAAAGAAACAGAAATGTAAATCGAACAAGAATGAAGCAACTTCATCTCAGTCAACAATCGACAACATGTTTAAACAACAAAGAATGTGGTCACATTCGGATGGAAGATCGAAAAAATTGGATAAACTGGTCATGGAGATGATAGCTACTGATGATCAACCATTCACAGTGGTGTCAGATGTTGGCTTCAAACGCCTTATGGCTGTAGCAGAGCCGAGATATGAACTGAGAAGTGACAAGTACTACGGTACCAAGAAGCTGCAAGAGGTTTATCCAAAGGTTGTGGATAAGATCAAAGGTATGATTCAACCAGAAAATGCTGGCTACTCACTCTCCTTCACCACAGACTGCTAGGCTGGTGTTACAGAATCTCTAATGAGTCTAACATGCCATTTCATTGATGCTACATGGACTAGAAAGCATGTAATCCTAAATACAAAAGCAATGCATGGGTCTCATACTGGGGAATATCTGAAAGTAACTTTCCTGAATATGCTTGATGAGTGGCAAATATGCAAAGACTGTGTAGCCCTTGTGCTCCGTGACAGTGGAGCAAATATTGTGAAGGAAATGAGACTTGCTGAGCTCCAAGACCTAAGCTGCACGGCACACACCTTGCAACCTGTGGTCAATGATCGGCTTACAAGTCAAAGAGCTATCACTGATATCATCGCAATGCAGAAAAAGTGTGCAACACATTTTCATCATTCAATCGTGGCCAAACAACGGTTGCGAGACATTTAGAGGGGACTTGGTTTGCCACAGCACAACCTAATCCAGGCTGTACCGACAAGGTGGAACTCAACACTTCACATGCTGCAAAGAATGCTAGAGCAAAAGCGCGCACTGACAATATACTGTGGCGANCTCTTTATTAGAGATAGACCGATTATCGGTATCGGCCTTTTTTAATCAGTTAGCCGATAATTGTTGGGGGTTTAGTAGACTCTGCCATGTTCCTTCGTCTGATCGTCTCAATCTGGCCGCCAATTGGTTTCACCGCAAAAGTGAAACACGTGCCTGTTTTGTACAAATTTACATTTGCGTAATGCGCGACACAAAAGCTGTGATGTTGGCTTGTCTCTTATATCCAAGGTATAAGAGTCATGCATTCTCTTGTGCTACCACATTGAGCAAGGCCATTGAATGGTTGAAAAAGGAAGAGGTCACACAGCATACCATGCAACAGCCAGCTGCCACTGAATTCCCCCCCCCCCATGTTTAGTTCCCTACTTACACCTCACACTGGTGACTTGCTGACCAGTGGTAGCATTTACGATGAATTACATCTATATCTTAAAGAGCCTGTGATCGACAGACGTGTAGGGGACCCACTGCAGTGGTGGAAACAAAATAAAGAACATTTTAAGCTTCTTGCCAACCAAGCAAGAAAATTTCTTTCTTTGCATACCACCATCATCAATCCCAAGTGAGCGTGTCTTCAGCGAACTTTCTCGGATATATGAAAGTAAAAGAAGCCGTCTCACAGGAAGACACACTGAGAAATTGTGCTTCTTGCACCATAATTTACCCTTGCTTTATTGGGAATACTAATAAATGACACTTTGTTGCTGACTTTGGGTTAACTGTTACCAAATTTGTTTCGTTTTTGTTTTCATTAAAAAAAATTTTTCCTAAAATGTAAACAAAATATCGGTTATCGGCCTTCTTGACTACCGATAATCGGTTATCGATATCGGCCCTAAAAACAACAAATCGGTCTATCTCTACTCTTTATCCCCAAATATTCACTTTAAAGCTCCTCTTTTCTGCCTATTTGTTTCACTCATTTGGTCATTATGGGTCCCCTTCCCTGAAGGGGACGCATACTGTTTTTGTCTATTTTTTTTTCTTTCTAACGCGATTTGTTCCCACGTTTTGGTCAAGAAAGAATGGTTCAAACTTTTTCAAATTTACACACATTATAGATATTGGTCTTAAGATGGTCCATGTGAATTTTGACCCCGTTTGATTCCTCGGTTCACCCACAGCCCCCCANTAGATATTGGTCTAAAGATGGTCCATGTGAATTTTGACCCCGTTTGATTCCTCGGTTCACCCACAGCCCCCCAAAACGTAAATTTTTTAAAACGGCTATACTTGCTAAAGTACTTCATTAAAGAGTAATATGCCTTGTTGGTTTGGTGAATATAAGGTATTTCAAAGAATTTTGTACCTTTAAAAAAGATTTACCCCTTAAACCCCAAAATAATTGTTTCTGTCTAATCCCCCCCCCCCCCCCCCCCCCCCCCCCCCCCCCCCCCCCCCCCCCCCCCCCCCCCCCCCCCCCCCCCCCCCCCCCCCCTGAAGTTTGACCCCAAATGACCCAGCGGTTCACCCACAGGCCCCCAAATGAAAAAAAACGGCTGTACTGACCCAAGTACATAATCTGAGGGTGTCATGCTTTGTTGGTTGGTGCAATGTAAGCTATTCTAAAGATTTTTGTGACTTTTTATTGGATTCACCCATGTTTACCCCTTAAACCCCAAAATAATAAGTTTTAGGCCAGAAATACAAGCCCCAATGTGCTGAAATGTTAAACAATTGTTTGCAGTAGGTTATTCGTTTAGTATTTAAAAATTTGCCTTAATCGGCCAAATAGTTACTTTTACAGCCCATAATATGTGTACACTGTCAGTCAGATAGAAGTCTCAACTCTCAAGGTAGTAATTCACTTGTTTACGATTAAGGCGGGTGAATACAGCAGGAGTGCTCAGAATTCACTTGTTTACGATTAAGACGGGGGAATGCAGCAGGAGTACTCAGCTTGACATCCGGACGGACGTTTTACGAGACAGTTGTGTTGGTGATCAGAAATCAGCTGTTTTTGCGCAGCCATGCTATGTCGTTCCCCCCCCCCGCTGAAATGTTAAACAATTGTTTGCAGTAGGTTATTCGTTTAGTATTTCAAAATTTGCCTTAATCGGCCAAATACTGCAGTTACTTTTACAGTCCATAATATGTGTACACTGTCAGTCAGATAGAAGTCTCAACTCTCAAGGGAGTAATTCACTTGTTTACGATTAAGGCGGGTGAATGCAGCGGGATTGCTCAGCTTGACGTCCGGAGCCGGACAGGCGTTTTACGAGACAGTTGTGTCGGTGATTAGAAATCAGCTGTTTTTGCGCAGCTATGCTATGTCGTTTTATTAAGTNGAGACAGTCGTGTTGGTGATTAGAAATCAGCTGTTTTTGCGCAGCCATGCTATGTCGTTATATTAAGTTATCAAGCTCATTTTCAGTTTTGGAAAATTGTGTTAAAAACTGACCTTGAACGACAATATCAAGGTCAAAGCATGAGATTAATTAGAAAGTATTTTTCCTGTTTTTATTTACTGTTTTTTTGTAATTATATGACAATAATGCTGCAAAAAAAATACGGACAAAACTTCTAAAGTTGGGTTAAGGCTAAAGGTTGGTTAAGTTTTTCCTTAAGAATCTAAAAATAACCAGGATGTTTGTTTACCACAAATCCGCACAAACGCGCGTGTTGAGGACCCATCAGTTTTTGCTTTACAAAAAAATCATATGTGTAGATCAAATGATGTGTATAGTAAATTGGTAAATATTTAACAATGATTGTGCCTTATTTTTACTGTTACCAAATCGCATATGCATATGTGTGGGGACCCATTAGAATATGCTTGCAGAAACAATTATGTTATAAAGTGCCAGGAAAACGATACGGACCCAATGCCAAATATATATCCATTATAAATATAGTAAATAGTATATGTGATACATCGTTAAATATGATCTAGTATATATCAACTGGCAATATATAGGAAAACCACTATTCTAGTTATAAAGCATTATGTAACTTTTGTCATGGCTTATATAAATGTAAAGATTTGTTCAAAATGTTTGTTTTGTTTTGTATGAAATTTAATATTTCAGTACAAATATATATATATATATTTTAAGCTTCAAACAATGTTTGAATTGAATGAGATTTGAATAGTTTATACTTACATAGAATGTTTATTTAAGCACTGTACCGGGCACTGAGTTTCACCTTACAACACCAAACTTTTTCATGGTTATTTCTTGAAATGCAGTATCTATGAGTTTTGTTTCCTGTCTATAGAAACACACTAAGGGTATAAAAAACAGTTACTAATATGGAACCCAATTTAAAATAAGTCCAGGAAATATATTACCATTATGAAGATCTAAAGTTTGAGTTGATGCTTCTGTTAATTTTTACTCTACAACAGGAGTGTGCAACGTTTTTCGTCGGTGGGCCATATAACCAATTTTGGACATCAAGCGAGGGCCATAGATTTTTTTCATGTACACAATAAATTAAATATTCTTCCAAAGCATAAATGCATTTATTTTCTAAAAGACATTGAGTTTCGCCGCAACACTATCTTTCACAACAAAATAATTGTTTACTAGACAAAGGGAATTATTATGTCACTTTCGGTGAAGTACTTGCAAACTGTTGTATGACCCAGTGTTGGAAAACATTGGTTTAGCTCAGGGGTGCACAACCTTTTTGCTATGACGGCCGCATCGCAGGACTTTATTTCACAAACGGTCGCCAATTACCTTCTAGATTTTGTTTTAAAACTGCTTATGTTAAAAATAGTTTTTTCTCACATATATAAACCACCCAATGGCGACCAAAAAGCCCAGATTAATTTCTAACTTGATGCACAGATTGAGCTGAACGTCTGATGACAACTCTTAGCTATTTATGACGACACAATGTATATTGTGACGCAAGTGGTGCCTGTTTTTAACATTGTTTGCACACAATAAGCGTATAAAAAGTCTAATGTATAGGGCTACTAGGCTGGTAATACTCTTTACAGTCTTACAAAATCTTTTTAGAGCAGTTTGAAAATCAAAATATTTAGCAAAAGAGTTTTATTTACTTCACGGCCGCCAGTACATATATTTTAACACTCATATTCATGGCCGCACAAACATATCTATTCGGCCGCATGCAGCCGTACGGCCGCAGGTTGTGCACCGCTGGTTTAGCTTATACTTTTAGAATTACATTTTTCTCTGAATCAATGTGTTGGCGAGAGCCATACTAAATAGCTTGGCGCCGCCGGTTGCACACACCATGCTCTAGAATCAAAAAATAATCACACCGATCTATCGCCAATATAAACATACACTTGTGTAAGGGAACCTATTTGCATGCTTGCAAAAACAACCATGTTAGTATGTCAAATGGTGTATATGGTAAATCATTAAATAGGACAAACAGTATATAGGTTGAAAAGCCAACTTTCTTTTCCCCCCCCCCCCCCCCCCCCCCCCCCCCCCCCCCCCCCCCCCCCCCCCTTTTAGATTTCAAAACCAGCCTAATGTCAACAAAGAAAAACACATCAATTAAAACTACTGCAAAAGTTGGTATCAGTATTGAAAAACACAGGTGAGTATATTGTTGCAAATTTTGGTTTAACACTTTCAGTAAAGTTGACATATCTATATACATCAAAAGACGTTTTGTGTAGAGTGCGGATTGACGTATATATACATCAAAAGTTTTCATTCGTAAATGCTGCTGCCCGTTAATGCATGCTGAGACCAAACAGCCCATGCCATAAATGCGTGATCGGTGTGTGTCTAGGCAGTTAAAAAAATATGTTTCCTACACAGGCCTTGATAATTTGTTAGTGTATGTAACAGTATTTGTCTTCTAAATTTTAAACGGTTATTCAAACGGGTAAATTGAACAAATTAGGTGTGTTGGTTTTTGCATGTTTGGGATGTAAAAAGAACAATGACCAAAAGCATTCCGCTGTATTTAAAAACACCATAAATTTGCAGACACAAAGATGTTGTTAAATGCCTGGCATGATAGGGATCCCGTTTGAATTAAGAAACAAATGTATAACCCTTGTAAGTGTGACAAATTGTGTATGTAATGAAACATTGCATAGGATGAGGAATATTTGCAAATACAGACGAATCCGGTTAATCGCATCATCGATTTGCCAAGGGCATTTGATGCGATTAACCGGATTATGCGATAATCCGGTTGCTATGTAAACAGTCCACGCGGTTATCAAAAGTGCTCATTTACACTTTCCCAG
>QLIY01002772.1:0-16372 GCA_003260075.1 Phallusia mammillata | reverse complement strand
CAGGGAGTCGAACCGGAACTGAACCCGAACCCGCGAACCGGTTTGAGCGGTTAATTTCATTAAACCCGAACCGCTAATTACGATTTTCTAAAAACCCGAACCGGAGTTGAACCCCATATTTTGTTTGGCGTAGGACCCGAACCAGTCAAAAATGCAGTCAGTTTCATATTTTGTGATTTTTTTCAAAACAGCGCACTAAAGAATTCACGAGATAACACTTATTGGGCGTGTCAAAAATAATAGTGCACGGGCAAAATTATTTTGGAGTTTCATAAGGCCAGGTAGATGATGGGGAGAATGAAGTTAAAACAATAAAAAAACTTACCGGTTCGGACTGGATAATTTGCCCGAACCCAAAAATAAACATTTTTAAAAACCTGAACCGAACCCTTAAAAACAAAACCAAGTGAACCCGAACCGAACCTGAACCCATATGACAAACTGTCTGATTTAAATCATGAAAAGGTACAATTTAATCACCATAGTCTGTTTTATTTTACACGTGTGTCGTATAGATGTGCATTTTGGATTCGTGAAATTTTCCACGAAATTGAACTATAAAAAGAGAAAATCGCATGAACAGGTGACGAGTATAAATGGACAAGAACATCATTAACTTCAACATCGAAACGAAAAAACAGCAACAACAGTCGGTAAACAAGGGAAAATACAAAACACAAGCAATAAATTCTGCCGCATTGAATTGTTAGCAAATGTGCCCGGACATGTTCTAACACAGTGTTTCTTAACCTTTTTAGCGCTTGTACCCCCCTGTTTACAATGGTCGACGGAAGTAAATAAGATTGGTAATAAGAGTAAATAAAATCCTTATGTGTTAAATCATAGATAACTTACCATGGATGCCAAACCCATTGTTATGGTCATGGATGAACGCTTCTAGTTGTTTTTGGAAATGTGCACTGTGAATGCTACCAGACGACGTATTTGTCAGTTGCAAAATTGCTTGGCATACTTTGACTTCGTCGTAATCTTGTCACAAAAGAACCTAGTAATCCTTGCGACATTGTTGTTTTTAGAAATATTTGATTTGGCTAGTTTTGTAACTTAATAAAACAGTGTAATGGCCAGTAGCAGCACAAGCGACGACTTTACTAGTGAAATTCCCGAAGAACTTTTGGTGGTGTTATTGCTGGAAAATGAAATTCAAGAAAGTTTTGAAATTTGTGCAAGTAGCAGACAGGAAGGCGAAGATAACTCTATCCTTTACCCTGAAAGCATTCTGAATAAAATTACCCCAGATGTTAAGTTTTCTAAGGATGGTTTGAAAAACGTGTCCAAATGGATACAGCTGTTTCACAGCAATAAAAGTGAAGAAGAAATTATATCATTATATCCACATGTTTGCCTGAAAAGTGCATCTTTTTTTTCATCTTCTATCACTTCAAGTTTGGCTTCCAAGTATATCTTGCAAATTATGAAATTCATCGTAAAACAGGATCCTTGTGTGAGTGAAAACAAGCACTTAAAATCAGATGTCACATTACAGACCAAGGAAAGTGTTATCTTGGAATATATTGGTGGATACACATTAAGTAAAGCAATAAAAAAGGGGGGGGGGCAAAACAGGATCCTTGTGTGAGTGAAAACAACCACTTAAAATCAGATGTCACATTACAGACCAAGGAAAGTGATATCTTGGAATATATTGGTGGATACACATTAAGTAAAGCAATAAAAAAGTTTTCTGTTGAGCCAATTCTTTTAAAGCTTTTAGTATGTGACCAACCCCATGGATCTTTTATTCTGTTGATTGAAAAAAAAGCAGGTGCATTAAAATATCCTTCTAAAAGGTATATGGATGTGATTGGGCATGTGTATAAAACCATCTATTTAGAGTGTATGAAGTGCCCACATAAAGTGGATTTTACTCGTGTAAAGAATAGCTTTTTGTGTGATGAGTTTGTAAACAACTTTGTAAAACAGCTTGCAATTGAAACTAGTGTAAATTTTGCAGTCGTTTATGAATTTGTTTCATATGTTATAATTTTGTTGGTTAAGGTTTTGTCTCATGCTTTCGGAAAAAAGCTTTTTCAAAAACTTTATAAAGAAAAAGTAAACAAGCGAACAAGTGGTTTACGTGGTGAACTGAAAAAGCTTAAGCATGTTTAAATTCATTTTAAAACAATCTTTTTTGTTTTAATAAGTTTTGTAGTAAATTAAATTGGCAAAAGCAACTGCTTGGCTGTCACATTTTATATATGCTGTTTTATCATACCAAATACATGGTGCAAGTGAGTAGATATACTTGGGTTTATTTTAACATTTAAAAAAGGGTGTACCGTATTTTACGGACCATAAGGCGCGCTTTAAATCCTTTTTTTTTCCTCATAAATTGATCGTGCGCCTTATAAGCGGTATTACCTCAGATGCCCAATCAAAAAAAGGATTGGGCAAGGCTTGGGGGGGGGGTCCAAATACATGGTGCAAGTGAGTAGATATATAACTTTGTCAGTGTTTGTCGTTTTGAACTGCCAAAACTTGGGTTTATTTTAACATTTAAAAAAGGGTGTAGATGTGGAAAAATGTGAATTACACAAAAATTAACAAGCTTTTACATGTATAGAAATAAAACAACAAGGTTAAACAACGACTTTCTTCTTTTTACTGATTGGTTCTTCACAGACAGAGGGGGGGGGGTACAAGTCAGTTAGACGACATGGAACTCAGTGATGGGGCCAGCATGTACGACGATGAAGGAGGAGGAGGAGGCCCTCCTGCCAAACAAGCGGGGGGGGGGTATGGAACTCAATGATGGGGACGACATGTACGACGATGAAGGAGGAGGAGGAGGCCCTCCTGCCAAACAAGCAAGGCTCGGACAAAGTGTCGCGGGGAACTCAGGCGGGGGAAGGTCTGGAACCCGTACAGTGGCCATACCCAGAATGCACCCAACTAGTCCTACATGTACGTACACCCTCGTCACAAAGGGATTCGTCTGGTTTTACAAGGGAACACCGGAGACAAACTGGGCACCGTGGTACAACTGGCAGTCTACGACGTGGGGGGGGGGATGGCCATACCCAGAATGCACCCAACTAGTCCTACATGTACCTACACCATGGTTACCAAGGGATTCATCTGGTTCTATAAGGGAACACCGGAGACAAACTGGGCGCCATGGTACAACTGGCAGAATACGACGACGGTTGAAGGCGTGGCTTACCCGGGGATAGCAAATCAATCAATAGTCCATAGTGACGTCATCTCAAGGCAGCTATGCCTAGGCAGAGACAGAGGAACGTTGGCATCAAGAAGGTGGAAAATCTTTGGGCCGCAGGGACTGACGTCATATAACAGTCTAGACCAGATAATATCAACGGGAATGGGGTCACAGTACGAAATGTTTAAGTGTGCTGACTGGAGCGTAGTACTGTGGCCCGCAGCATGCCTCAACAGGCAGGAAGATAGTGGCAGGACTCTACCAATGGTGTACATGGACGTGGCTTGGGACACTGATAGTATGGTGTACGATAACAAGTTTGACTTCGGACAAGTATCCACTCTAGTGTTCGATACGGACAGTACAGAATTTCCTCTGCAATCATTTCCGAACATGACGAGGTACCAGCTGGGTGATGACCACACGGTTATCAAAATTAAGTTCCTCCAGAGGGATGCACATACTACATGCATTGCAAGTACAACGTCAACAAATGATACGGCAACGACAATGGATGAAACACCGTGGTATGATTGCACAAACGGGAAACCACCGTCAGGGAAAATGATGCACACTCAGATGCACATATATGAAGAGTCTATCAAGAAGAACCTATGTGCAGTGGCATACAATAAAGAGGGGGCGGGAGCTGAAGTCTACGCAACAAAGACAGACAACTACATCACAATACCTTACACTATGAGGGGGGGGGGATCTTACCCGTCGATCGCGAACCAATCAATAGTTCACAGTGATGTGATATCCAGGCAACTATGCCTAGGCAGAGACAGAGGAACAACCGCAGCAAGAAGATGGAAAGTCTTTGGGCCTCAAGGACTGACGTCATACAACAGTCTAAATGAAATCATATCAACAGGAATGGGGTCGCAGTACGAGATGTTTAAGTGTGCCGACTGGAACATTGTACTGTGGCCAGCAGCATGCCTCAACAGGCAGGAAGATAGTGGCAGGACATTACCAATGGTATACATGGACGTAGCCTGGGACACAGATAGCATGGTGTACGACAACAAATTCGACTTTGGACAAGTTGCAACTCACGTGTTCGACAGTGACAGTACAGAGTTTCCACTTCAATCGTTTCCGAACATGACAAGATACCAGCTGGGGGATGACCACACGGTGATAAAAATCAAGTTCCTCCAGAGGGACTCGCATACGACATGTATTGCAACTAGTACATCAACAAACGATACAGCAACCACAATGGATGAAACACCGTGGTATGATGTCACAAATGGAAAACCACCATCGGGGAAACTAATGCATACTCAGATGCACGTATATGAAGAATCAATCAAAAAGAATCTGTGTGCAGTGGCGTACAACAAGGAGGCGGCAGGAGCTGAAATATACGCAATAAAGACCGACAATTATATCACAATACCATATACTATGACAGCCAAAGTCATACTGTGCAATCCACGTTAGTACCGGTACCACTAAAAATCAGTACCGATGAAGTGGTACCGGTACCAACGAAAGTGTATATATGTTGTGTTTCGTTTGTTATTCGTTCATTACAAAATGTATCACTTACCTGCTTCTTCTACTATAGAGAGTATTGCTAAGAATTATTACAAAGCTGATTTAAATAAGACAGTAGCCGAAAACAACGCTGTGTTGTACAAACTGAGACAAGAGCTATTTCAACAGTACAAAGATGAACTTACCAGTAGAGGAGAACGCAAACTACCGCGCCCGAAAATGGGCTTTTACCACAGACGCGGAGGTGGAGGGAATACACCAGATCCCCAGTGGTGTTATATATCTGGGGAATGCAGAACGCGGGCAGTCGAACCAGGGCCACCGTCATGGGTTATTCACCAGCGTGAATCAGGATGGGAGTGGCAGGCCAACGGCACTAACCAAGAAGAACGTGACGAGAATCTTGACGTCAATGGGGGGGGGGGGGGGGGGGGGGGGGGGGGGGGGGGGGGGGGAATGGGCATATCCGTAAAATATATCGCCCCAGTAAAAGACATGAGCGCGTACATCCGCTACATGTACAAAAAAGAGCAGATCATACCACCAGAGCTCCTCGAAAAAATACAGAAAGAAAAAAATCAATATGGCAACCAAAGCAGATGGCAGAAGATCGCCGAAGAGGTTGCCAACAGCTTTGATACTAAACCAAGCTGCAATTCATTCAAGGAACGCCTATTCGAGAAGGACTTCGCCTTCCCCGAAACGCTTGCTAAGCGAGCATATAACACCGTGAGCTTCGGGAAGGCGAACCGGAAAATGAAGAAGGCGTTCCGCAGAGTGAACAAGAAAAAGTACGAGGAATGGTCAGTAAAGGAAGGATGCGCCATAATAAACGACATCATAGGACAAGCCAAGAAAATCGAATGGAACGAGTCCAAACTCAACAACTTCGAGCTAAAGATCGCTCTGGTGTGCGCAGCGCTAGAGGCTAGAAACGAGGAGCAGGATGGGATCCGTTTCGCACCCCACTTCTGTCTCCATGGGGCAGCAGGCAAGGGCAAGACCTTATTAGGTCAGTTCTTGTTCCCCATGGAGTATGCGAGTACTTTAACCAACGACTCGCAGGGAGTGGGGCAGATGGCGCTGCGCCACAAACATAAAGTCCTCAAGATAGACGATGCAGGACCGTCATTCTTTAACAATGATGCATTAATTTCAGCTGTGAAATTCATGTACCATAGTAATTGGAGTGCGAAGACCCACGGAGATCGCCAGGACAATAAGGCNTGGAGTATGCGAGTACTTTAACCAACGACTCGCAGGGAGTGGGGCAGATGGCGCTGCGCCACAAACATAAAGTCCTCAAGATAGACGATGCAGGACCGTCATTCTTTAACAATGATGCATTAATTTCAGCTGTGAAATTCATGTACCATAGTAATTGGAGTGCGAAGACCCACGGAGATCGCCAGAACAATAAGGCGACTTGCGCATATATTACCACCAACACGCGCAATCCAATAATTAAGTTGGCAAGTCTTGGCGATCTCCAGCCAATGAAGAGGAGGTTTGTACAGGCAATGTGGCCAGAGGATGCGAAAAACCCAGAGACAGGGACCCAGAAAGAAATCAAGGGGAGTAGAACGAACGAAATTATAATAGAGTTGGCAAAGGAGGTGATGGTGGAGTTACTCAAAGAAACTCCAATAGACGAGGACATAGTCAAGATGGCGGACTACATTAATAACGTTGTAGAAGAATTTGAAGGGTGCAGTAGCGAAGAAGAAAGTGATGACGAGCCGAGTACCAGTACCTCTTCACCGGTACAGAAAAGGAAGATGGTGCCAGAGAACGAAGTGCCAGAAAAAAAGCGATGAGGAACTGGTAACTCGGTTCGGGGAAACGTATGATATGATGAGGCATACAATAGACCCAGCAGTGCCCATGAAAACAAGAAAAGAGTACGAAGAGGAAAAGAAGAAGCTCGAAGACCCTTGCGAGTGGGAGAAAAGACAAGACGAAGATCGAAGAGTCTTGGAGAGTATTATCATGCCACCAGAGTGGATTGACGACGGAAGAAGATGCGAGCACAGGGGCATGGATGCTCAGTGCTTTTGCGAAGTAGAATCGTTATCCACAGACTGTAGTGATGACGTGTTACTACAGGCAATGGAAGAAGCAGGATTGGACTTTTTGTAGTACCAGTACCACATAAAATAAGTACCGATGAAGTGGTACCGGTACCAATTGTAAATGTGTTTATTGTTGTGTTGCGTATATCCCTTAACACATGGATGTGCTAAAAATAAAAAAATGTATGGACCAAGTAGTGCTTTATTGCCTACACTCATTATTATTGTATAAATAAACCATCATCTTACACAATAAACTACGGTAATAGCAACTAGCAACTGTGATATTCACTAAACCAGTAGTTCTCAAACTGTGTGTCGCGACGCCTTGGTACGTCGTTTCAGTTTTCCAAGGGCGACGCAGAATAGTTCCGTTTCGTGGCTTTTTGTTGTTGTATCATTAAATACAACTTTAATAATATGTTTCCTCATTAACTTTTAATTGCTGGTGCGTCGCAAGTCCAGAAAAACTTGTCCAGGGGCGGCGCAACAAAAAAAGTGTGATAAGCACTGCACTAGGCTCATTTTTTCTTTTGCTCATTGTACTATTGTATCTTGCTTATATTTATTACGTAACAAAGAAACTTTATTTCTCTTGCTCCTCATAATTGTATAATGCGAATGCTGCTTATATCACCATTTTTCTTACAGTACCTGCTGTCCTTAAAATGTCGCCAAAGAGACATGCTTACGAAGCGAGTTTAAAGCTTAAAGCAATCGAGTTTGCAGTGACCCATGGAAATAGAGCAGCTGCAAGAGAATTTAAGGTTAACGAATCGATGGTACGAAAGTGGAGAAAGCAAGAAGATGCCCTGCGCCAGGTAAAAACGAGCAAACTGAGTTTTCGAGGGCATAAGGCAAGGTGGCCACATTTGGAGGAAAGAATTGAGCAGTGGGTTATTGAGCAGAGAAGTGCAAGTAGAAGTGTCTCTACAGTCTCTATTCGGCTAAAGGCAAAAGCGTTAACATGCGAGTTGGACATTAAAGACTTTCAAGGTACCCCTTCCTGGTGCTTTCGTTTTATGAAGCGGCACAATCTTTCCATTCGCACCAGAACTACCGTTTCGCAACAACTACCAGATGATTACCGAGAAAAACTGATGTTGTTTCGCACCTACTGCACAAACAAGATCAATGAACAAAACATCCAGCTAAAACACATCACAAACATGGATGAGGTTCCCCTGACCTTTGACATCCCCGTAAACCGCACCGTAGAAAGAACAGGAGCCAGTGCTGTTAGTATACGGACCACAGGAAATGAGAAGTCATCTTTAACAGTAGTTCTTGGTTGCCAGGCAAATGGCCAGAAGCTACCGCCCATGGTCATTTTTAAAAGAAAGACTTTACCAAAAGAAAATTTTCCGGTTGGTGTCATCATCAAGGCCAACCCAAAGGGCTGGATGGACGAAGAGATGATGAGTGATTGGTTACGAGAGGTTTATGTGAGGAGACCAGACGGATTTTTCCATAAATCGCCATCTCTGTTGATTTATGACTCCATGCGCGCTCATCTGGGGGGGGGGGGGGGGGGGGGGGGGGGGGGGGGGGGGGGGGGGGGGGGGGGGGGGGGGGGGGGGGGGGGGGGGGGGACGCTTGCCGTTATTCCGGGTGGGTTAACCAAAGAACTTCAGCCGCTAGATATTGGTATCAACAGACCATTTAAGGCTAAACTGCGAGTTGCGTGGGAGCATTGGATGACAGACGGCGAACACACGTTTACTAAGACAGGGAGACAACGACGGGCAAATTACGCAACTCTATGCCATTGGATCGTAGATGCGTGGGCAAAAATATCAGTATCCACTATCATGCGATCATTTAGGAAAGCTGGGATAATCTCTGAACAATTAAATACTGATAATAGCGATGAGACAGACTCTGACAGTGACGAGACAGATCCAGGAATGCTTGATGTCGAAATCGCACAAATGCTGAATTCCGACACAGAAGATGAAGAATTTGATGGATTTCTGGAGGAGGATTAAACTGTACTTGTTTTGAGTTTTTAATTTTTGTTCGTTAGATCGTTTCTTTGAATAAAATACAATAACCACAAAAAAATATTGAGCATTAATGTTTAATGAGCTTTATACGGTAACCCATACTCCTTAAAATACGTTGCGGGGGGGGGGGGGGGGGGGGGGGGGGGGGGGGGGGGGGGGGGGGGGGGGGGGGGGGGGGGGGGGGGGGGGGGGGGGGGGGGGGGGGGGGGGGGGGGGGTCCGTAAAATACGGTAGATGTGGAAAAATGTGAATTACACAAAAATTAACAAGGTTTTACATGTATAGAAATAAAATAACAAGATTAAACAACGACTTTCTTCTTTTTACTGATTGGTTCTTCACAGACAGATGTCCATGGGTTGTTTGAACCATGAGAACATGTTGTATTGGTACCTTTAAGCTTTTTAATTTTTTTCCGCTGTGTGAAGTGATGGATGCCATAGCTCACTTGATCAATGTCAGGATTTTTAGATCGATGACCTAACTGACGCTAAAAAGTAATTAACATATTAATAACCTAAATCAGATTGTCTATTTTACAACAAACAAGATTTCCGAAAAATGCTTCTAAAACATCCTGTGTAAAAGAATGCAGACAAACATACTCCATTGACGTTAGCAGTCGTTTTGAGAGACAAATTAAATTTCTGGTCGTAAAAATCAATCCTTCCAATGTTGGCTTTGCCATTATTTTTTTTAATTCATTATCCTTAGTTTGCATCTAAAAATAAAAATGTTAGAATACAAAATAGTCACCATATGAAGTTCTAAAAACTTACTTTCCATGATAAAAGTGTTTTAATGAAAGTTTCTTCTAACCATGTCAGTCTCTCATCATTTTCTGATTTAACTGGGCACTTTGTGGAACAGTTCACAATGTCAAACCATCTATAAAGTGTACTTGGTTAGTTGGAATCAAAAACAAGTTTTTTTACAATACAAACTTTGCAAACAGTAGCACATATTTTGAAGTTCCACTTGCATCTTTAATTTCCTGTAGACACTTTCCTACCCTCCAACTCAAAACATCACGTGCTAAATTAACTTTCATCTAAAAAGTAAGGTTTCTCATTTTTGTTCTTAACAAGGTTTCAAATCAAAATTAAAGTGACCTTGCTGTAGGGCGTCAACTCAATGTGGTCTGATGTTAGAGGAGTGGACGAGAGCATTACAGATGTTGCTTCTATTTGGTGTAACTGTTTAATGTGTGTCCAGAGCACATCTTCACCAAACATGTTCATATATTTTGTCCCCCCTGGCTTAGAGGCATAAAGTGAGTTGCGAGCTGTCTACAAATTGGTAAAAAAATATGTCATAATTTTTAACAAAAGTAGCATTATTAGGTAAACTAACCTTAAGTAAATGGGAAGGATCACAGCACAAGAAAACAGGGCGATCTTGTGCATGTGGGTTTGGTGCAAGAAGAGGTTGTTGATGCAAGGGTATGGTTGTTACACCACTGGCAATTTTGAAAAATTTTCTGTTTACTGGCATACCATCTGCCACAACTGCATGTACCTGGACACCCCGTGACTCACATTCATACAATAATTCCCAAAATATGAATGCTAGTTGAGAAGCAGGAGTGTTTTTTGTTGGAAACCATGCTAATGGCAAAGAAATCTCTCGTTTTATTGTCCGGATGTAAAACACTGGATAATAAAACCTAGTTATATAAAAAAAAGCAAATTCAATGGTACCTATATACCTAAAATATGAGAGGCAAGATTAGCTTCTATGGAACTCTCACAGTGAAGTTCAACAAATCCAACAAGCTTTCCATTTCTTATGACCACATTTTCACGAACTGCATTGTACAGCATTTTTTTTACTTTTAGAAAATTAAGACACTGTTTCTATTGGCCTTACTTTTCATTTCATCCATTGTGATAAAAGCTGGCAAATGATCATGGTTTTCCATCACTCGAGTGATCTCTTCTAGTGCCAATGTATTCAAACCAGGTTTAGGTGAAATACAGTTTCTATAATGACAGTTTTGTAATTTACAAAGGCACACTGAAATACCCAAAAAGTATGTACCTGTACTGTCTAATTGTTTCTGGAGAAGGAAGCTTTAAAACTTCACTTCCTCTCACATGCCTATATGCTGCAGGTGACATTGAGTAAAACTCAATAGCCCACCGAATGACATCCGGATGATATCTTCTTGCATTCACTGAAGTAGATGCATTTTCAATTTGATTTTTAAAAAACATTTTCTGCCAATCGTTCAAATTACTGGTGTTGCTGTTGCTTGCATAAACACTCTAGAAAAAGTACTCACTGAGCCGGTTTATAAGTACTACTTTAAAAAAGCAAAATTAGTTGAGCCTGATTTTAAAACCTGAACAGTGCTGTGAATGCAGTCATCCACCTCAACTATATCTTCTGCTTCAGACAAGGTTCCACAAACATCACATAATACACTTTTATCTTTTTTATGAACTGGAAGAAATGTGAATAAATAAGTTAAAAAGAATAAGAAACAACACTTTTAAAAAGCTACTACCTGCAATTTTACACATTTCATTTCTATTTAAACTAATTGTTTCAATGAATGCTCCATTCCATTTCATGATGAAATGTAATTTGTTATTACTTGTTGCAGTTTTTGTGCCCTGGCACAAGTGTAGTTTTTGTGTCACATCTGAAACAGTTTTACATTTACATGAACAAATCAGCAAATTTAAGCTTGTCTTTGTTTACAGAGTGTAAGTTTTAGGATCTCCAATGTTTGGTGTTCGCACCTTCCAGCCAGACAATGAAAGAGATAGTAAACTGGCATCTGTTCCAAATTCTATCCTAAAATTTCAAATCTTAATTTTTCCTTAGACGTAATTTTTTAAATGTAAGCTACAAACAGTGCAGACTGTTTCGACCTTTGAGGTCTCATCAGTACAGCTGGTGACAGGGCTTTGGCCATGCTGGCTAGTGTAGCCACATATCAGTAAAAAAGCATAGGGCCATTTACATGATAAGCAAGCTGCAGACAGTGCGCACCATTTCANAGTTTTACATTTACATGAACAAATCAGCAAATTTAAGCTTGTCTTTGTTTTCCAGATTACCAAGTAAACTGTACAGAGTGTAAGTTTTAGGATCTCCAATGTTTGGTGTTCGCACCTTCCAGCCAGACAATGAAAGAGATAGTAAACTGGCATCTGTTCCAAATTCTATCCTAAAATTTCAAATCTTAATTTTTCCTTAGATGTAATTTTTTAAGCTACAAACAGTGCAGACTGTTTCGACCTTTGAGGTCTCATCAGTACAGCTGGTGACAGGGCTTTGGCCATGTTGGCTAGTGTAGCCACATATCAGTAAAAAAGCCCTTTTTTACTGATAAGCAAGCTGCAGACAGTGCGCACCATTTAAACTTACCTGTATCGTGGAAGCAAAACATCTTCCTCTTTATACTCAGCAAAAAGACTTTTTTTAAATTTGTAAAATATCCAGTTATCTAAAAAGATATTTTTTTGATAATTCATTGTCGTAGTAAACATTAGCAACTGCCAGTGTATATTTTGCTTGCCTTTCATTTTTTCTGGTAGTTTTTCTGCTGATTTTAACAGGTCTTTAACGGTTGAGTGCCTCGTTTTCAAACTAAATTCACGTTTTGTTTTTTTTGCAAGGTGTTGCACCTATTTTAAGAACTTTTTGTTTGCCCCCCCCCCCCCGATAATTCATTGTCGTAGTAAACATTAGCAACTGCCAGTGTATATTTTTCTTGCCTTTCATTTTTTCTGGTAGTTTTTCTGCTGATTTTAACAAGTCTTTAACGGTTGAGTGCCTCGTTTTCAAACTACATTCACGTTTTGTCGGCGAATTTCTTGATGGGTTTGAAAAAGATGACCTTTTGGGAAGATTTTTGCAAGGTGTTGCACCTATTTTAAGAACTTTTTGTTTGCCTTTCATTAAGATATCATGGCAGGAAAAATGGTTTTCACATATTGCTGCCCTGGAATTTAGCCGTTGATGAGTAACAAAATATTGTCGACTTTAAGAACTTAAGTTAAA
This sequence comes from Phallusia mammillata, assembly GCA_003260075.1. NCBI lineage: Eukaryota > Metazoa > Chordata > Ascidiacea > Phlebobranchia > Ascidiidae > Phallusia > Phallusia mammillata. Next base: position 3,590 of record QLIY01002772.1, on the reverse strand, counting down.
GTATGTAGATTATAGAGGTACTTACGTTTCCTTATGCAACAATTGCGGCAATATGTCACCAGCTGCTACATCTCTCATTGCCAGTAAAAAATTTGTTAACTTTTCACGATGATTTTTTTCGTCTGCAGTCTTGGCTAACTCGGGCCTTCTTACTATAAAAAGAGTGATTTGTTGGCCGTTGGACTTTGCCCTTTGGTAGGACGACCCCCCCCCCCGATTGAAAATGCAAGTAAACTGGTTCAAAAGATGCAAACTACAATCTACCGCGAACTAGAAGCGTTCATGCGTGTCCAACCTAAACGTAACAATGGCAGTTTGGCATCCATGGTAAGTTATCTATGGTAAAACGTATTTCTTTACTATCGGCAATAATTGTAGTCAGAAACAGGGAATGTTATTTATAACGCGGTTTAAAATAAGAATTTTTTAATACTTCCCCCCCCCCCCCCCCCCCCCCCCCCCCCCCCCCCCCCCCCCCCCCCCCCGATTGAAAATGCAAGTAAACTGGTTCAAAAGATGCAAACTACAATCTAACGCGGTTTGTTTTGGCCAAAAAAACTAGAAGCGTTCATGCGTGTCCAACCTAAACGTAACAATGGAAACAATGGCAGTTTGGCATCTATGGTTAAATGTATGCATTCAAACAATTTTGTAAAATCAACAATATTTAGAGCACACCAACAATTAGTCAAAGACATATAACAACGTAAATCGTTACGCATTTTTCACAAATATGCGTAAATTACGTATAAACTCACTGTATGTCATTTTTTACCTTTTTTAAACATTGACCACATTACCGTTGATTTCTTTGGTATGAGTCAACATGTGCTGTTTTAATGTATCTCTACGACAAAATCGATTCTCACAAATCTCACAATGGTGAAGTTTCTCTTTCGTGTGTGTCAACAAAGTTAAAAAAAAACATGTAAATATTATTCTGCTACGGTCCCAATGTTCACAGCCTAGTTTTTGGCTCTGCATGTTTGCTAACATTCACTACATCTGATATGCAACAAATATCTTGTGTCTTTGATTACCACAGTCAACTGCTGCCCTCGTTCCCTTCTATTTCTTTGAACTCCACTGCTATATCTGTAAAAATGCTACTAAGTGTGATTCGTAAAAAATCGGGTGCAGAAACAGGTGGTGCGTAAACAACAGCCTCCGAGTTTCTTTTTCTATTGCTATCTTCTGTGTTTAAAGACAGGGTGCAAAAAAAAAACTGATAAGGCGTTAAAAATGTTTTGCGTCTGTTTTGTCGCAAGGAAAAGTGGCATCCACTAAATGGAACTACTTTGACTGTGCCATTACTAGCTACACATCATATTCTGAAGCGAGCGATACACCTGAAAGCGACATGCCATTGTCAGTTGTCATGTGGCCGATCTGATAAACTTGTATGCGAGGGCTGTGCTTCTGCAGAAAAATAATGTGGTTTACAACTGTGCAAGGATGATGGTTAATAGAAAAAGTGTGTCATCACAACTTATTACTAATCTCACGGGAGACAATTTTGAAGTCTTGTCTAACCAATAGCCCGTAACTTCTGCGAAAAATCTGGCTACACTCTCTAACAATCCCCTAATGCAAACCGAATTTTTGGATGGTCTACAGGGCGTCCACTAAATTTGGTGATAAACAAGTTCACTTCTTGAAAATCGGTTTTAAACAATTAGGTTTCAAGTCCAAATAGTAGTTTTGTATGCATACTTCGATCTTGCGAAAACAAAAATGGTCCACGAAATTATTATGGCTGGGGCTGTGGTTCATGGCCTGAGAACCCTGACATTTAACTATAACTTTCTGTAAGAGCGCAGAGTACTTCACACCTTCCTGTCAGCAAGATTGTATATTAGTTGTGTAAGATCTATTGTTTCAGAACGCTTTAAAACATCAGTATTAAGTAACAAACAATTTACCAACGCAAACCTCAAAGGTAAAATCAAACAAACGCGAAAAAAGGTGCGACAATCGTGTGGAGAATTAGAACGTAGAGAGGATGTTGGCTTGCATCGTTATGTGTTTGATCTCCCTTATCACTAATTAGTTGACACGCATTCTAAATGTTTTTGCTTTGCGACAAACACATAATGTAACATTTTAACACCCTTATCTAAAAGAAAACGAAAAAAAATAACTCTAAATCCCCCCCCCCACAAGCTAAAATTACTCAACAGAATAATGTGACTGATGCTTTAGCCGTGGTAAATATTAACAACATTTTTCGACATTAATGGCATTTAAACATCGCGGGAAATGAAGTTCATAGTACATAGGCTGATGTGAACATAATATAACAGAACGCTAGGGATTTCTGCTGTTACAGTGTTGGCGAAAGAAGCTTATTATAGGGTTGCCATACGTCAGGATTTTCCCTGACATGTCAGGGAGTTTAGTGTTCAAATCTGCGTCAGGAAAAAAAAATATATACTATGAAATTAATTTAAGTTTATAGTAGTTAGCTACAACCGCGTCTATACCATGAAACGTAAAGAGGTAAATTGGCGGCGCGCAGGTTAACGTACAAGGTTACTGTTTGGTTTTGCAGTGTTTGTGCGCGCGTAACAATACCTGTTTGTTTGTTGCTAGTTGTCTAACAATACGCGTTAAATACACAAATAAAAAACGCGTCTCATGAAAACACAGCATTCGATGCTAGATGGGAAATTTCATTTGCTTCAACTGTGTATCTAATGTGCTAGGAACTAACTAACAACAAGTCAAATCTCGAGAGACATAAAAACATTTTTACAGTGTCATTTTATTTCAAATTTAAAAAGGTCTTTGTGACTCCCAGTTCGCGCACAATTTTAATGTTTTTTTTTGTCTGTGATGTAAGATTCGGATCATTGTTATGCGTAATTTTGCATAACTAGCTAAAATCCTGCAATCAATTTTCGTTTTTCTGAAATACACGTTCAGACTTAAAGTTTGACCCTGGGTTAACGCAACCGAGATAAATTTTGTCAGGGATTGTGTATCATAAAATATGGCAACTCTAGCTTATTATCACAAGCGAGGTTTCATGAAGTCCAGGCATTTCCACTCGCAGGGCATCAACATGAACGTTAGAACAGACGTTTGATAATTCCAGGACTTAAAAGCTTCGGTGAGTGCGACGATGTATACACTAGCGCAGGGGTGGCCAACCGGTCAAAGCCTAAGAGCCACATTTTTTACTGTGTTTCCACAAAGCGCCACATTATGCACACCGGTTGCCTCGTCCCTTCCTCACACACAGAGACCTGCGCTTAACCAGGTTTATTCTAAATGTCGAACATCAACATGTTAACAACACAATTAGACTTGTACAGACCACGTGCCAGTAATTTTTAACAATAAATGGTTTACACTGCCTTTCACACAAAACTCCCATTTCAACGCCCCCCCCCCCCCCCCCCCCCCCCCCCCCCCCCCCCCCCCCCCCCCCCCCCCCCCCCCCCCCCCCCCCCCCCCCCCCCCATTCTATCAATAACGTGCGGTGAGATTCATGTCTGATGAATTACTAAAGACCTCATTTCTCTCCCATTGTAAAGGCCAGCTTGACAAAAATTGTTTACTCAAAAGATCTTCCCTGCTGAGAAAAT
>QLIY01002770.1:0-16382 GCA_003260075.1 Phallusia mammillata | reverse complement strand
AGCTTTTACTCGTGGTCCTCCAGAAAACCGCACAGCAAAGCTTAATTTTATCGTACTGCCAGAATTTGACTGATCATGTATACCACTCAAGTACGCTGGTAGGGTGCATAAAATGATATTGCACAACACAGACAATCAATCAAAAACAAGTATTTTGTATGAAGTATGCCAGTTGGAAGAGAAACTTTATCAAATTCAAAATTTACCATTTACCAAATCTACTTACCTTTGTGCAAAAAACTAATCGAACAGACAAACAGAGCAAGTTTTAATAGCCCTCGTAACATTTTTAGCATTTTTATGCAAATTAAAGAACTGTGATACCACAGATTGTAGCTGCTAAAAGACAGTAAGCATATATCACCAATACATGATTTCACAGCCCCAAGAATCTTATCATGTTGCAAATATCTAACAAAGCTTGTTGAATCAAGTGTGCCAAAAACTTAGTCTAAATCGTTTAATGCTACCTCTCAGCAAAAATGCTTCCCCCCCCCCCAGTGTGGCGCAAACTTTTTGTAAATCGTTTCAACAACACCAGTATCATTTATTGCTACCTCTCAGCTAGAATGCTTTGTATGCTTCAGGTTTCCTCATATACATCAGAACACACTGCGGCCTACTTAGATATTATCGGCGCAAACCATCGCAAACCCCGTACCACAATGCAGGTGATTCAAACCGGATCAATACAGTTTGCGTCGCTTATATGGTAATGCCGCTCTGTGCAACTGTTTTAACGCGTATCGAGTCGTCAGCGTCCATTTTGAAAACGTGTTAGAACAAGGTGTATACACAGTGCACATCACAGTTTTAACCTATGAAATCCCATCAATGTTGCTGGTGACAAGACACTAGCCGTAATCGCCACAATATGGACTGTTAAATCGCATCTGAGTAAAGATGCTTGAATTCCCAGGAGCCAATTTCAAATATGTTTGGTAAAATCAAAGAAACCTTCAATTTTTTTACTAGTTACTAAAAGATAGGTTGTGATACTACATTCATGTGGTTTGTTCCAAATTTGTTGGCTGGTATAAAGTCCACAACAACAAGGTACAAAGTGTTACAATGCATACAGAACCGTAGGATATATATTGCTTCACAGAAATATGATTAACAAATTTTCAAAGAAACGGTCTCCGTGGTACCTACAGAATAATACGGTGCCATCACGTGACACCCCCCCCCCTTTTTAGTAGTTACTATATGATAGGTCTGTGATACTGCATTCATGTGGTTGGTTCCAAATCTGTTGGCTGGTACAAAGTTTAAAATAATAATGTCCAGAGTGTTAAAATGCATACAGAACCGTAGGATGTATATTGCTTCACAGAAACATGATTTACAAATTTTCGAAGAAACGGTCTCCGTGGTACCTACAGAACAATACGGTGCCATCACGTGACAATACGCCAGCATCCTCTTCATACTAACGTAGGAAAAAAGGTAAATGCTATCAGCTCGCATAATGTACAAAGGTTAAAATGCCCAGCACAGTTGAGAAACAAAATATGATTTGATATTTGACCTGTACCACTGTAAATTGCTCCACTTTTATCTTGTGGATGCATGCATAGATTACGATACGGTTTTATTTAGCTGATGCATAGCCTCATTTTATTTCATAGCTTTTAATCTACGCCCACACCAAAATGCGTAGTGGGTCGGGTTTTGGCATTTTGCTTTTAAGTTTGGGATCACAATGGGAGAGAGTTTCACAACATTAACACAGGGCTTTTTGTTAAAAGAGAATGATGTTCAAATTAAAATCCAATTTAAATCTTCTCTAATACTACTCCAAGTAATCGAAACATAATAAACACACACTGTGAACTAAACTTGACTAAACGCGTGAGTCGTCAGTCTCCTTTTAAAAACACTGTTAAAAATATAACTATTTACATCTAAATACTCAACTGGAAATTGATCATAAGATTTACAGAATACATTTTCGGGTTTACAGTCGTTTGTATCTTACAAGGCATTTTTAATATATGTTACGTCCCATTCAATGCTTTATAACACACACAACTTAATACATATCAAACAATTTTATATTTATTTTTAACAAGTATGTTTAGTAACCTGTGTTCAATTATTTCGTTATACTTTTGACCGTTTTGGTTTATTAATGAAATTGAAACATGAAATTTGAACTGAAATTCTTCAAATACATTGAGTAATAAGCATATCTTAATTGCCAAAATTTCCTGTTCTTCTTTACATAAACTACCTTCCAATTAATGCTACATCACATACAAAACTTAGACACATTTGTGAAAACTTCTTTCACATTTGTGACACATTTGTGAAACTTCTTATTTGTGTTTCAAATGGACCTACAGTTATCGCATTGATTCTGTTTCTCCCTGCTATACCGTTTGGTGATCAGCCAAAGGAGCAATGTACGATGCTAAACAATACAAACAGATAGTTTATTAGAAATATGATTCATCTTCTAAGAACCCGTCTCTGCGTAGAACATATAGAACAAAGCGGTGCGTACATGTTTCAATAAGCTTTTCTGTTCATCCTACCGATAGAAGGAAAAAAGGTAATGCTGTCAGTTGGTACGGTGTAGTTTCCGTCTTTAAACACGTCTTAGTTAGTTCTTCAAAAGACGTTTTTAAAAGTTGAGGTTTTTGGCTTCATCGCGACTTTGTTAACATAAATCAGACAGTAACTTACTTCGTTGCAGCAAATATAACCTATTAACATCGTCCCTGTCTTTGAGTAAAGTCAGCTCCAATATAAACGGGTTAATTGACACTCATTAAAAAGCGTATACAAGAACGTCAACCCGTTGGAGTTTTCTAGAACCTAAAATTGCTATATTTACCGCATGCTCTAAGAAAACACTTGCCTTGACATCTACTGCATTATTTCAAATTAAACGGCAACTACTACCCTGGCAATGGCGATTTCGTTAAGTGTATTACAGTTGTTGTTCGGTTTAAACTTCCTTCTATTTAAATTTCCGTCCAGTGCAACGTGTCCACTTTTCACATCTGAGTCATCAAAAGAAACGAATCAAGTTGGATTGGAATCAAGTCACTGACTTGAGTCTCTATATCATTTATTTGTATTTTCATTTTATTACGACATGGCACACTACGCCAGGCCATTAAAAATTCATACCCAATCAGCAATTGAGATCAGTTGGTAGAGCGCAAGTCCCGTAAAGGCACCTATCGTGGGTTCAAATCCCACTGCAGGATTGTTTTTCCAGCCTACGTCTCGCATATGTTGGCATACTTGGGATATCGACTGATTCGATATGACGCTTTTAACATGCCTGGTTTACTATGACTCAGGCAAACAACTACAATAGTGTGATATGACGCATCCAATGCTTTGACGTTTCTGTTAATGTTAGCCTGTACAGTTATTGTTTCTTTGACATACTTTGTGAAAAACTTTACAGTGCAAGTTTATGTGCAGTTATATGAATTCTAAGGATCTATGTACGGTTAACTTTTCAGAAATGTTTTATTAAATTGTGTAAATTTGCACATCAATTAAGTTGTGAAGGTTGGTTCGAATGGCAATGATATAATTTGAACTATTTAGTTTAGATATATTTATTTCTTTTGTTGGCCCCCCCCCCCTCTTTATAGCAACGTAGGAAAAAAGGCAAATGCTGTCAGCTCGCACAATGTACAAAGGTTGAAATGCCCAGCACAGTTGAGAAACAAAATATGATTTGATATTTGACTTGTGACGTTGTAAATTGCTCCACTTTTACCTTTTGGCTGTAAGCATAGATTACGGTACGGTTTTATTTATCTTATGCATAGCATTGTTTAGTTTCATAGTATTTAATCTACGCTCACACCAAGCTTTTTTGCCTATTTTGATAGTAAAAATTTAATTGTAATGTTGACCACATTTTATTCACTTTACAGATCAAACCCATTGTACTCGATCTCTAACATTTGCACAATCTTTATGCTTCAGCACACATTAAGATAAAACGGAACATTCGGATTTAACACACCTTTTGGATTTTGATTTCAAATTTGGGACCAAATTCCCGACGGCTTATCACAATGGAACAGAGTTTCAAAACAATTATCACTGTGCTTATTGTTAAAAGAGAATGGTGTTTAAATTAAAATCCATTTTACATTTTTTCTAATACTCCAAGTAATCGAAACATAATAAACACATAATGTGAACTAAGCTTGACTATATTGCATAAGAATTACAGGCACAATGTACTGTTTCGACAACGTAATTTTCTGAAAACACAAAGCAATTAAGCAAAAGTACGAACTCTAGAAACTTGTCAAACGATTTGCTCAATTACATTTTCAAACATCAAGTTTGAAAGTGATGTCTATACAAATGCTGCAAAGATTTTTCTTCAAATCATGAAAAACAATTGTGGTCGAAAAATATACAAACTACATTGTTGAAAATACATGAAAATTTATCTACAGGCAAATTTGTTTCGCCTTTGGATCTCGGGCATTTTTGCCCTATGCAATGTAACCGGCTCCCATCAGTACAGCCACCAGAAGAACAAACATCCCAAGTTGGAAGATGTTGTCAGCTGCTTCATTTCCTTCATCTTTTTCTTTGGTCGTGTCTGCAAGAAAATGTTAACACAGATATGAACATACTTAAGGAAGGATACTTATTACATGCACCAGTCTTCCAATTTGCTTTTGACCAAAAATGTGACTACCTACACAACACAGTACGCCAGACCAAGGAACGTCATACTGATTTAGGTAAGCTAAGAGGTATTCATGATACAAGGGTGAAGCAAATGAGAAGAAATCATTGCCAAGAAAAAAACTACTTTCTGGTGGGATTTTATTTTGTTCATTTATTCAAGCTAACTTACGCTTAACAGGGGTATCAGTACAAGCTGATTTCAAAATAATAACATGACAGATGAAAGCACTTTATTTATGTCGTTGTTATCTTGCACAAGCAAATATTTGGTGGTTTGTATAATGTGAACTGGCCCCGAAGAAAGTAGTTGGTTGCGTCCCTTACTCTCAATAGATCGTCGTCCTAGACCTCCACACGTCTGCAAATAAGTTGATATTCATATGTTACTGTGTGATGTTTGTTGTTGTTTTGCAGATTTTAGGTCAAATGATGTGTTTTAAATCCTGATAATATTTAAGTACAAAATGTGTATTTGTTTCTAGTCTAACCTTTGATACTGTGCCGAATCCAACCCACTTGTCCAGGGCATTGTCCAGTTGAGTTTTGACAGATGTTCACGTCGCAGTGGATGTCGATAAATTGTAATTCCATTTCAAAATCTTCGCGTCGGCAGCCTCACTTTCACTGGGTGGCGCAACGCACCTAATATTTTTAAGACAAAGTTACGCATTGTGAAACAATTACTGCCGTTCAATTTTTGAAAAACGAAGACCATAAATCAGCTTACCCGCTTTGTACAACAGGGTTGTTCGGCAAACCACTGGAGTTTCCATCGCGTGTTGACCAACATTCTTCAAGCTGTGCACAAAAAGGGTGTAAAAATCATATGAATAATATACGATATTTCCCATTGTGTGTCCGTAACGATCCGTAATTTTGTGTCATGCATTTTTACAGGCATTCATGCATACGCCTGTCAAACAAACTTTTGGGCATTAACTGTCTTCTTAAAAACGATCAGGGTTCGTGTCGGGCTTCAGGCTTATGCTTTCGGGTTCGGGTTCAAGCTCGCATTTCGGGCCAGCTGTTAACTGTGTTGCATACAATACGAAACAATGACTTAAGTAACATATTTCTGTTTAACTTAACACAAAGCTAGATGTGTTCATGGCAATGTGTTAACCACTTTGCTTGAATTAGTTTGTTTTTCTATTTACCTGGACAATAAAGTCATCGTTGCTTGAAGAATCAAGTTTAACTTTAGCGAAAATGTAGTTGGGTACAGTGACAGAATTTTAATTTCATTCGGCAAGACTGCATTTTGCCTTGGTCTACATGATACAAAAAGAACTTGCATATGTCGTTTGGCGCACAAGTTTAACATCGAAATGGGCACATTATGTTTTATTGCTTTTAATAGCTGAAAATACTCCTGTGATTAGCTGAGCAATGCGTTTTGTGATGTTATTAAAGAGAGTGGCTGAGTGTGGTTGCAGCTCATTTTCCTAACACTGGTGGTTAGCCTGTAGGCCGCCCTAATCTGGTCCCACCAACGTCTCCCTTTCCCCCCCAATCTAGCTATACAAACAACACGTCAATCTCACTCCCTGGTGAGCTCCCGCCTCAAAACGCTTCATAATACAGTGTAGCTTTAGATCGTTTAGTCACAGTCCACCAACTACGCCAGCCACGATTTTGCAGTCCATAACGTTTCAACTTTACCCAAATATTTTAAGCTTGGTGATTTGTCAATGCCATCGTGACGCAATATGTGCTTTAACCAAGCTAAATTAACTCATCATGTAAGGACGTCTGTAAAAGTTGCACGAAATTATTATAGTGCAAATGGGCAAACAAGCGGTTTAGTATTACTTTAAAAATATGTATGCTGAGTTCATAAAAATACTACAGTTGTGGCGTTTTGTTTCTGGTCAATGTGGCTGACAAACTAAACACTCTAAGTTGTGATATTCCAAGACTTGGTGTGCAATTTTCTTATGTGTAACCTTATTGTTTGTTGTATAGGTTTCTTGTTCCATCAGTTAAAAATCTGTATTTTGATGAAATCAGCATTCAATTAACACCTTTAAATTTTTACCTGTACAAGGGTATATAACAGGGTAGAGCTACTAGTATTAATCTTTATGACAGGTAAAAGTTTACTAAGTTCCAATTGGTGGTGTTAAGAGCATAGTTATTTAAATGAACAGTGAGGCCTGGCTAGAGTTAGGAAGTAAATTTAAAATGAGAACCTAAACTTACAGGTCAAATTTCTTTTTATTACAAACCGTCACTCCATCTCTAATTGCCATAAACGTCACTTTGCATACAATTTTCTTTGAATATTTACAAACGCTCTTTGCGCCATCTATCGGTATTTAGCAAACATTGTCCAATACGAGTTAGTAGGATTTCAAAGCATAAAAGTGCAACTGTTTAATCTGGTGCGGTTCGCCAAAAAATCAAGTCTAAAAAGCAATCCTTCACTGCGTTTACAGTTTCCTTGCGCACAGAGATTGCTCATGACTACAGCGTACCGGACAGATTGCCTTCTTTCTTTCATTCCCGTCTAATGCGGCGTGTTCGTACATTGTGTCATTCTAGTTGGTTATACCTTGAATAAACAATTTGCAACAACAAGGCATTTGCAAAAAGTATCTTTGTTTGGAATCTGATTAGTTGTTGGTAAAGACAACTAACTGTTATAAGGATGCAAGCAAACCTAATTTAATTGCAGTCTTTTCCTCACACTTTTCCAATAACATTTCCAATTTTGAAATTCATGCAAACCACAGAAAGTAAAAATAGTTGATTGACTTACAAAACAAATAACACAACTTACATTAAAAATGATTGTAAAAGGATGTAAACATGTGTGCCAAAATTTTAGGCGAAGGTATTTCTTTTTCATAAAAAGCAAAGTGTAGTATCAATTAGTCTATGTCAAGCAGAGTAAACAAGGTTCTAGAACGCATGGGAATACCCGCTAAGTGGAGATTAAAAAAAGGAAATTTAAAACATTTGCATGGGCGCCGGTGAAATATTGTACACAGATGAATTATCATGCTAAGTAGTTATGTACATGTAGGCAGAAAGCATATGCAGTACGATTTCATTAAGAATTTAAAACATAAGGATCTCCCAGGACCTCAAAGTGTTTTAAGATTCAGGTTGAATTAAATTTTAGGAAGCTATTACGATTTTATTATCTCAATCACTCTGTTGCTTTCAGTGGCTGCACAAGCGTCGTACCTGACAGTAAAATCTGATGAGCGAAACATGGATCCCCAAAGAGACGTCAATTTATCTTTAACGCTATTTTTGGCTTTGTTGAAATTATCTTGAATCGATTTGGAATAAATCAAAGGATTAAGGGCGCTGTTGATTGGAAGCAACAGACAAGCGCTTAACACATAAGCATCTGGTGGCATCTTGATTCCTCCAAGGTTCAAATATCCCATGCAACAAATTGGAATCCAGCAACAGAAGTCGGTCAGAATCAACCTCGAGATTCTTTTCTGCATACTTGAACTTATATCAGTGTTTCTGGCTCCATTCATGCGATTGCTCTGTTTGTAGATAAAAACATACGCAATCACCATGTAGATAAACATAAGGAAGTTGATTGTAATGAGAAAAGTTGAATATTCCCAAGCAAATTCACCAGTTGTTACAAATAAACGTGGCAAACAGACGCTTGTTTCTCCATAATATCCAAACTCTCCTTTGATTGGATTACGAGGAAATGTCTCTTTAATTGTTTGTATAACAGCGTTCCAATCCTGCGGTGTTTTACTTTTAATTCTTGTGGCAAGCAATGACATGTTCTCCCTGGAAACAAAATCGGTTTCAAAAAAATGGTTTTGAAACCAAACGCCATTTGCAAAATATTCTGAGGAGACCTGAAGTAAAGGAACAATTGCCAAAACCACAGCTGAAATCCAACAACACAACTCCAAATACACAATGGTGCGAACTCTTGTAGTTCGATGAAGTAATGGATTAAATGTTGTTAGAAGGCGAAATGTGGTCATGGTTGTCATTGTAAAGGCCGATGCTTCAGACGATATGATTGCAAGCGCTCCAAGTCCTGAACACAAACTACTTGATCTCCATTCTTTGTCAAATAAACAGTAGGAACCAGAAAATCGTGTTCCTTGCACTATAATTGCAAGCAGATAAATTCCCATTAGAAGATCTGAGCAACAGAGGTTAATGATGAAAACACTGGTGTTAATAAAACCTTTTTGGTTCTTCTTTACTGTCCATAGGCTGTAACTAATTGCAATCAAAACAAACAAATTTCCTCCCAATGCTAAGACGGCTGTTATCCAAAACATTACTCGATATATGGGATTGGCAATCATTTCGTTAACATCTGCAAAAGCATTGTCAATCAAATCCACACATTCATCACTTCCGTCTAAACAATCTCGAATTCCATTATGCACAAGTTTCAAATCAACTGATAAAGGTTGTTTCTTTTTACAATAAAATCTTTCCTTTTCACAGCGACATCTGCTTTCATCTGTTTTATCGTCACAGTCGATAATTCCGTCACAAACAGAATTTTTGTGGATAGAAACTTTATCGTTTGTTTTGCAATAATACCGGGTGTTGTGACAAAGTTCTAGAAATTCATCAGAACCATCGTGGCAATCGATTGTTCCATCACACACCTGAGTGTATTTGATGTTGATTTCTCCACTTGAAAAACAATAAAACATATCTGGACAATCCAATTCACCTTGAAGCCACATTGCATCCCAAATTACTCCGTCACAAATTGAGCATAAGAGTTTGTTTGTGTCCACTACAAAACCAGAAATATGATCATACCATGGCCTTAACAACTTGTTGTATTTTCTGGAACTTAAAATGTTTTCGATTCCGAAGCCTTCATTGTTTGCTAAACATTGTGTCTGTCCTTGTTCCTTTAAAGACGAACAATATTTCATGTTGATTTGATCAACACATTGCACGCTTGAATTACACAACTTTCCGTTTAAGTGCGAACAGTCAGATTTGTTTTGGCAGTGTATCTGATTTGATGGACAAGTACCTCTAATATCGTTACACAAACTCTGATTGAAACACAAACACTCATCTGACATATCAAAGCAATCCACTATACCATCACATACTTGCTTTGGCGATATGATCAACTTCTTATCTAAGCACTGAAAACAACTAAACTGTCCTTTCACAAAACAGAGATCGGATTTATCAGAACATTGAGCCACTGAATCGTAGACGTTGACTTGTGGTAAAATGCAAACACCTTGTCTCGATAATCCAGAACACTTAAATCCAAATCCATTTACAATTTCGTCGCTATTATCACTGCAACCATTAACTAAATTACAAAAGTCATTCACATTAGCAACCTGTTCATTTTCACAAACAAATGTATCCCAGCAAAATGTTTGTGGAGATTCGCATTCTGTAGACACACAATAACCAGTTGTGATTGTGCAATTATTAATGTCATCAGCACACGATGGTTGCATTACTGTATTGCACACTGACGGAATTGGGGAATGGACAAGGTAGTTATTATGTTTTACACCTTTGCAGGTTGTGGCAAACATTGTGCAAGACTGACATGTATAGTTTGATACTGAACAGATTTCATCACTCCCATCAGAACAATCTTTTACTCCGTCACCTAACCAGTCGAAAGGTATGCATCTGCCAGTAGATAGGCAGTATTTGTTACCAGGATCACAGGGACATCTTGCATAAACTCCAGAGCAGTTACATGTGTAATGTGTCTCGTCACTGCCATCAAAACAATCTCGATTTCCATCGCACAACAAAGATCGATGAATACAACTTCCCTCCATACCACTGTAGCATTTTGTACCAACACATGCACATTTAAACTGATAAGCAGGACATGTGCAATTCTTTTCATCACTGCCATCTCCACATTCATGAATGTCGTTACACTGCCAGTCTTTTGTAAAACAGCCCAATCCATTTTTGCAGTTCTTTGTTTTGTAACAATCGCATTCAAACTTATGATCAGGACAAGTGCAATTAGCCTCATCACTCCAATCACCACAGTCATCTTTTCCATTACATTGCCAGCTGTTCTCAATGCAACCGTTGCCAATTTTACAACTGTTTGTTTTATAACACTCGCATCTAAACTTGTGATCTGGACAAGTGCAATTAACTTCATCACTCCAATCTCCACAGTCATTATTGCCGTCACATTGTAAGTCTTTGCGTACACAATATTGACGGTTTGTGCAATTATTTGTTTTATAACAATCGCATTCAAAATGATCAACTGGACATGTGCAGTTTATCTCATCAATCCAATTTCCACAGTCGTTACTTCCATCACATAACTGATTTTTGTTGATGCAAATTTTGTCCAATTTACAGTGGTTAGTTTTGTAACAATTACATTTGAACTGATCAGTCGGACAAGTGCAATAAAGTTCGTCACTCCAATCTCCACAGTCCCCCCCCCCCCCCCCCCCCCCCCCCCCCCCCCCCCCCCCCCCCCCCCCCCCCCCCCCCCCCCCCCCCCCCCCCCCCCCCTTATTCCATTACATTGTTTGGTTTTGGGGAAGCAGCCAGCGAGGAAAAATGGGGAACTGCAGTTGCTTGTTTTGTAACAATCACATTCAAACTGATCATCCGGACAAGTGCAATTAATCTCATCACTGCCATCCAAACAATCCATTTCCTGATTGCATCGACGACCCTTTGGTATACAACTACGTCTACCTTTACAAGTGGTATTGTAACAGTCACACTCAAAACTGCCTGAAGGGCAAATGTCACTTAACTCGTCGCTCCAATCTTGACATGCATTTCCCCAGTTGTTAACCTTGGACATCTTTATGCATCCTGGTTTGTCCCCACACCGACCAAATTTGTGACAAGCACATTCGAACATTGAAGAAGGACAGGTGCAGTTGGGACCGCGGTATGGTTTCTCGCATACCGGGAGATTTTTAGGTTCTGCGTTGAAAAGGTTTCAGTTAAATGTTGGAAAAGTTTTTGTCGTAAAAATTGTTCTCTATATTTATTTTCTGTAAACATAAGTAACACAATCGATTTGATTTGTAAACGAACATGAAAACCTAGATTGTTTAACAAAACTGACCAGTATCACTAGAAAACCGGTGCAACGCGCCAATTCTAAACGCTATACAGCACACGCACACTTAAGAAGTGTTGTCAAGCGGCTTGTTGTTCTGTGTTTTCTAGACTTGAAACTGATCACCTGGACTTGAATCAACACCCCTGACATGTTGTCTGTCCTGTGCGGCGTGTTGTTAATCGAATACACATTCAGTATCGCGGTAACAACACACCTGCATTGTTTTTAGAAGACACTTTAAGTGTGGTTAAAACACATCGGCCTGTTGAAGTACTTGAACGCTGACAAAAACGTGCGACGGATAGACTTCAGTATACGAATAAACATTTGTATTACCACTAAATTATATAACAATTGTTACATTTCGGTATAGGCTGCATATGTATGTCATTAAAATCAAAATACGAAAACAATAAAAAATACGAAAAAAGAAAAACGCACAAAAAAGTTAAGATTCACTGGTTTGAAGGGTTGTTTAACAATATATGTCAAAGTGGAAACTGTAGCCCAGGGATGTCAACCCAGCGGCCCCCCAAGAGGTTTGTGCATAACTTTTAGAAGTTATGTGTTTTACTTAGGCAGGCCAGTGAATTTACATGATACAATTATTGTCTATCATATGCAACGTTTTTATAGAATGATCGAAATAGCCTGTGTTTATAATCAGCAATTGCTATCATTTTTTACACAAAGCATTTAAGCACAGTTGGCTGTATTACTATGCTACAATGTATATATGTTTGTTGTTTGTCACAATATTGTTTTTTTTAAATATAGTTGATGGCATAAATTTTTTTGTGGTGTTATGTTACACTGTAACTGGTGTTGCGATAGTGCTGCCCTCGACTTGCTAGCCTTCAGGGCAAAAAAACATATATCTGCAATCATTACATTATCGCTATTTGACAGTAACTTAAACCGTGCATTTCACAAATTTTGTTTGCCATTTTACTACATTCCGACATGCAGTAGATGCTATGAGATAAGAGATTGGGCAATTGAACCCAAGAGATCTGGTTGCCCTTTTGACTGAGTATTAACTGACCACTTAAGCTTTAGAAAGCTTTAGAGGTTTAGAATGTCACAGCAAAGATTCAACCTACTGAATAATTCAATCAACTCATCTTACTTTTATAGGGACGTGGAGCTATGCTGAAATCCTCTCCCGGACATTTACTTTCCAAGCATCCGATTATACCAGACAGCATTACAAGAAATATTAGTAACATTGCTGTGACACCTGAAAATAACGGTATTTAGCCCACTTTCCTAATACCAATGCACTAATAATGTTTATATAGTTGTCGGTAAAAGCAGACAAGTATCCTAACAATATTTCAAAGCAAAAACTTGCAAACCAGATAAACTTAACAGCGATGCTTGAATACAATACAAAGTTAGCTGCAAACTGTAAGGCCCAACAAACTGGAATGTGTAACGTAAATAACCTACTTTTTCGCACTGACGACATAAGTGAGAGCGAACGTGACTTGTAAGTTTTCCATTTCGGCTTTACGTAGAATCACGCTATGTCTGGCCACGTTTAAGTTGCATTACTGTTGGTGGCTACTGAATCAACAAACTAACCCAAGTCTGGTCTATTGCTGCTTGTGGTGTCTTTAACCAGCAAATAAGTTGACTTATTTGACTTTATATTGAATCATACTGCCTTAGTTTTACCATTCAATATTCAATTACAAACTTGGCTCTACCAATTTGTTTTTAACTTGCTCTTATTGCCTAAACAACCTAGTGCCATGAACGACTCAGGTATTTTGTTCAACACAAAATCATTACCTTATAACGCAAAGTCACATAGGTCAGATACCACATACTGTACATTGTCATATATCACATATTTTAAACTATACACTACAAATACAATACAATAATAACAAATCACAAGAACAGCAGCAGTATATACGATTGAGGTAAGAACAACAACAGCATGATAAATAAATCTATCAGGGGATATTGTAAACACGCCGCCGCCTCAAGTGAGAAAAACGTTTTACGTCATTAACTATGACTCGCAGTGAAGAGAAATGCACGTCAGTCGCGACGGGTGTCTGACGCGCTTGAGCGAACGGCAGACAGACAAAATGCACGCTATGATTGACAGTTCAATCTCTTGTTATGATATAATCCTGCTTCAACCGTTCGAGTTAACGTTGCACATAAAAGGACTGAAGATTGACTGCACTAAACCCGTTAGAAAATTCGCTTTAGACTTGCAAAGTCGTGCATAACATAAACGCCTCGTTAAAACGCGCTTATAAAACAAAGGCATATGTTGACTGCAAGAAGATTGTTAGGGAACCCAATTTATGAGTGCACAGTCGTGCATGTAACAAGCGTCATTGTTAACTGCACGAAGCTTGTTAAAACGCACTTTAAAGCATACAAAGTCGTGCATCAAACAAAAGCCTTAGTTGGTATCAACCAAAGCATCGCTTCACATTTTTTTGCTCAACCGCCTCTGGCTAAACTTACTTTGCCTTGTAGTCTGTCTTAACTAGGCAATTTACATTGATATTGTGTTACAATGTGAGCATAGCGATGATGAAATAAAATCGCGAGCGAGTTTTTCAGTGATCCGCGCTTTTTTTGTGAAGCCATTCTCTTCAAGGCCTGCTGGCTTGTATGCACATTTTATGAGTGGCCTCCCCCCCCCCCAGGGTTGCCAACTAAAAAAATAGAATTATCGGTGTTGCCAAATCATTATCACAAGAAAGTGGCCTGGATTTTTGACTGGCCTGTAGGCATGTGCCTACTTGGCCTAATGGTTAATCCAGCACTGATTCTCTTGACAGACGCTGTGACGCAATGACCCCTAATTCGTCACGAACCGGAAACTGGCATGAAAGTTAAATGGGCGTGCAAAAATATTGCGTATTGATGGTTTGAGGGAAAGCCCCTTACAAAAAACGTGAGCGTACTAGCAACTTCAAAACATGCCAATGCATTTTTCCGACAACTAATAGCGCGTTTATGGCATACTGAATAGACATTGGCTTGGTTTGGGCATGAAAAAGTATATTTACTTCTCACAAGGTCTATCATTTTGTGATTATAAAATAGATTCTGATGTGCTGATTGCAAAAAAAAAACGGTTTAAAATGCATAACAATGTTTACAATTTTCCAGTGAAAAAGNAATTGCATTTGACAACTTCGACCCTAATGGAACCCCAGCAGAAGAACTAGTACATGCGGATGGCGATGAGGGTCGAAACGCGGAAAACCAGTTGCAAACAGGACGAAACTACCCTCGTACCAACTAATGCTTGACTGCATGTATATTAAAAACCATGTATTTTCGTTTATTTGCTATAGGCTTAGAATACTGTTGGTTCCTCCAATAACGCTCATGGATTACTTGCTTATGGAATGTACCTTTGTTGTATTAATCACTGTTTGGCAAAGCTTCTGTTGTGATAAATATGGCAAGGGAATGGGGAGAGGGGGGGGGGGTTCGACCCTAAATGGAACCCTAACTTCGACCCTAATGGAACCCTAGCAGAAGAAGTAGCACATGCGGATGGCGATGAGGGTCGAAACGCGGACAACCAGTTGCAAACAGGACGAAACTAGCCTCGTACCAACTAATGCTTGCCTAAATGTACATTAAAAACCATGTATTTTCGGTTATTTGCCATTGGCTTAGAATACTGTTGGTTCCTCCAATAACGCTCATGGATTAGTTGCTTATGGAATGTTTCTTTGTTGTATTAATCACTGTTTGGCAAAGCTTCTGTTGTGATAAATGTGGCAAGGGAATGGGAAGAGTAAACTTTCATTTTATGTAGAACTGTATGTTTTTAACATGAAATGCATGTATCTTGGTAATACTAAACCAATATATGTTTTATCTAGCAGGTGGCCTTAATATGTTGACACGCAGCTTTTAAACTATTCGTCTGAATAAAAAATTGCAAAATATAAGTTGCCAAGCTAAAAAACATGCGACATGTGCAGCTTATCCGATCAGCGCGCCTGTTGAAAGTACCATTAAGCTATTTACAATTCTTTTTTAGAATGTAATGCGTCATATCCTGGAAGTTGTGCGTCAAAGTGTGACGTGACGTGGCCAATGTTTGATGTTGTTTCTTGTGCGTTTGCGTGTTTCTCGTGAAAAAAAAACTTAAGAGCACTTTGTCGACAGTTCTAGATCTTCAAATTATCCGTTGTTGTGTCACCAGGCAGAAACTAAACGCGCTTTTCAATGAAAGTTTAAGATAACAAATAGTAATAAAATAAAATAGAACAAACATGGTCCCCAACAAAATATTTACAGCTGATGTGAAAAGCTATTGTATGTACACAGACAAGTATGCGGCGATTGGGAATTTATCTGTTTCTTTGCTGCCATATTGAGATTTTAAAATAGATTCGGATGTGCGGATTGCAAAAAAAGGGTTTGAAATGTATAACAATGTTTGCAATTTTCTAGTTAAAAAAGTTTACAAGTAAAAATAGTAAATTAGTAACTTTTAATAAAAGTGTTAATGTAAAAAATAGTACCTTCATACAAAATGGGTAAATGCATTTCGAAGCAGAAGTGCGATGACAAGCAAAAAGAGGACGTGGTGCGTGGTGGATTTCGTGAGCCGGTGAGTTCGTGAATGGGTGAT